>QKYT01000011.1:351012-386535 GCA_003550305.1 Glomus cerebriforme | reverse complement strand
ACGAAAGTATAATATTTAATATGTGTTCTGATCTGTAGATTTCTGTTACGAAAGTATAATATTTAATATGTGTTCTGTAGATTCCAGTCTTGAATCTTTACAGGAATAGTCAATATAATATATTTATATTGTTGTCCAAACAATTGAGGATTTGCGCCATTCTCTGTATTGTCAAGTTCAAAATTTTCTGGTTCATGTGTATTTTCAAAATTATGGAAATTATGATCCAATGCTAAGGATGTACTAGGTTCCAAGTAATTAGAGTATTGTTGTGCACTATTAGTTTGGTCAAATAAATCATAATTAGCATATTGATATGAAGCAACAGAAGGATAATCTGGTGTAGTTGTAGTTGGAACAAACGAATAATTTGGTACGTGGGAAAATGCTCCAGATAATCCTAAGTTGTTTGACAATTCAATTAAATCTAATTGATCTAATTCGAGATTAAATTCATTAAAATCGTAATCAACATATTGCTGCATATTATTACTACCTGATTCTGTATTACTTGCATGTTGTAGCAGAAGTGATTCATCAAATGAAGACGATGATGTAACCGGTAAAGAAGTATTCGGAGAATTGAATGGTGTAGCCTGAGAGTATATCGGAGATGATGAGTATATATCTGGATTGTTTGGTAGAAGCGAAGGAGAAGAAGCCAGAAAGTTTTGTGGAGAAGATAAACCATTTTCTTCGTGGTTTGTTGTTCTTTGATATTGTTCATCGTTTATTTTCTTGGCTAATCTCGCACAAGCTTCGAACAAGTTTTTGGTTTCCCTTGATTCATGTTTCCAAAGATCCCCAATATGTTTTAACCTTTTTTTAGCTTCCATGTTATTATATTCGGGCTGGGAAATTTTAGTTCTCATATATATAAAAAAGGAATTTAATGGTTTTGGACGATTTTCAGTTCCGCTTTTCATAATTCTTTTAAAACGCCTGCATTTAGTCGAGTTAGTCAACAAGACATTTATATCCATATTAAAAGGATAATTTGAACCAAAAACAAGTTCTTCGTCGGTGAGGGGAGTAGGTATATTATGATCAGGAGAAACTGTAGCACCATCATCGATAGACGAACCCTCAGATAGCATGTTGTATAACCTTGTTGCTGTTGTGGATTTTTTTTTTTGGGGAGTTTTTTAAATAAACTGGTATCTACATGATAATTTAGCTTGTCTTTTTAAAAGAAAATTATCATAATTGATTTACGCTATTTTTGAATAATTTTGATTCCATAATAAGTTTTAAGAATGTTTATTTGTAATGATTGACTAAATGAAAGGTTCTGATGGCGTAGTTTGTTTATTTAAAAAGTGTTCTGATGGCGTTTGATTTTTAAATGTGCTCTGCTGTTCTTTCTTTTTTTGTCAATTATTGAATGTGTTTCAGTTTCTGATGATGGTTTATTTTGAATGTTGCTTTGATGGCGTTTTTTCTTTTTTTGTATAAATGAGTCTCGGTTTTACTTTTCCGTCAAAGACAATATATAAAGACCAATATAAAAGAATGGTCATGTGTGCACCACAAATTTAATTAAATTTTATTTAGGTACAATGTTTTGTAGATCATACACAAAGTCAGGACAAATGATTTTTTAAGAAGTTTTTTAAAGAAGATTCGAAATTCGAAAATGAAACAGAATCAAAAAAAAAAAAAAGAAAAAATATTCCGTTCACATGATTAAATAATAATTTCATTGATGCGATCGCCATTGCTAATTGGAAACAAATTAGGATATTATTGAATGCAAAGTTTAATTTATGCCATGCCTTACAGTATACTTCAGTATCAGTGTAACCTAACTTTAATTAATAAATCCTGCGCTACATGACGTTTTTTTTTCAAATTAACCTTTTTCCGTCAAAAGAACGGATACCACCTTTGCAGATCATATATAAAGATAGTTCTTAAAAAGTAAAACAAATTATTTAAGGGGTTGGATTATATAATTTATATCGATAATAGTATTTACTTTCCATTAAAAATTCTCGTATTTAGATATAACCGGCGGCGATGATCGTAGCGACTTATCATGGGTACCATGCCCAATAAAAAAAACTAAATTCCGCGCAGTAATTTTACAGAATTGAAAGAATTTTTTGTTTGTTGCATAGTTTACTCGGAAAGTAAATTTTCAATATTGCCCAAATCGAATACCTAAAAAGGATTTTTTTTTCGATTTTAACTAGAGGAAATCACTGGTGGCTGTAAGGATTGGAATCGATTCAATTGAAAAATCGAATTTTGAGAATCGATTAAGGATTCGATTAATCGTTTTAAGATTCGATTTATAAATGATTTGAGAATACCAGTTATTCCGATCCTTCAATGCTGGTCGAAATTAAAGTAAAGAATTTTAATGTGCTTTAATTTTGCGCAGTGGCCAGATAATTTTTAATTATCCGACCGAAATGATCTTAATTTTTCTTATTGTAAAAATATTTTTTAAATGAATAGTTTTTATTTCTTTTTTACTCAATAATTCCGATAAAATTTTTGTTATCGTGACATAGTTATAGTCTTATAGTAGTAACAAGATTATTTTCGTTGCGCCATAGTTAAAAACCCTTAATCGATTGATTTTTGATTAATTCGATTTTGGTAGAATCGAGTCTAATCCCTACTGGTGACATTAACACCTTCTAACATTAATCTTAAATCTTAAATTTATCCACTTGTATTTTTCTCTTGGTTAAGTGTAGTTATATCCTCAAAATGAAAAGAATGGAAAAAAAAAGGATGTCAATATATTATTAAGACGTGATCCGCCAGAGATCGGCACTAAATTATGTTTTTGGGCAATTTACTATAAATGCACTCCAAATATATGTAAATAACTAAAACAAATGTTTTCGATAAAAAAAAATGAATGTTAACTTATTCAATATTTTTTTACTTTGAGCTTAAGTTTATTACATGTTTAGTGCCGATCTCTGGCACTAATGTATCAAATTTCAGAGATTTACAAAACAAAAGTAACAAAAGTAATAAAGTCTCGCTTTTTTTTCATTTGTCTACAAATATTTTGTGTCATAAACATTCTAATTTTGTAGCATAATAGAGTATTCGGATACGGAACTACTCGAAAAATATATAAATTAGACGGTATTTTTCGAAAGAGAAAAATTTTCAATAAATTAATGATGGATAAATTAAGTCAGCCAACACAAACCACTGATAAACCGAAATGCGAACGCAAAATAAAGACATTATGTAATAAATGCAATCAAAGAAGACCTTTAGATGAAAGTCATCAGATTTGCCACAATTGTTACAAAGCAGAATCAATATTTAAACCAAGCGGAAATAAAATTATTGATGATTTTATTAAATATACGTTGTTTAACAGTAGCAAGTTTATTGGGAAAATGGAGTTTGTTCCCTATGATCAGTTCATAAATGTAGAATTTATTGCTGAAGGAGGATTCAGTAAAATTTATAAAGCTATTTGGATTGATGGCCCAATTTATGGTTGGAGTAAGAAAAAACAAAAATATTCTCGACCTAAAACTAATAAAAATTATACGGTTGTTCTCAAGAAGCTCAATAACTCTAAAAACATCTCATCTAAGGAATTGAATGAGGTTAATAATTTTATTAATAAATCTATTAGATAAATTGCTAATGAACTTTTTTATTTTATTTTTTTTTATTTAGCTCAAGGTATTTTATGAATTTCCATTAAAACATAAAAAGCGTAGAGGATATAATAATAATCTCATTAGTAAATATTTTGGGATTACTTTAGATCCTATTACTCAAGATATTATGATTATTATGCCATATTATAAGTCAGGCGATTTGATGAATTATATTAATATTAATGATTTTTATAATATTAGTTGGTATGACAAGTTGTCAATTTTAAGTGATATTATAATAGGACTTGAGAAAATTCATAGTGTGAATATTATTCATCGGGATTTTCACAGTGGAAATATCTTTTTTAGTAAATATAAAAGATATACAGATGTAGTAATAGGTGATTTGAGTATAAGTAAATCTGCGACTGAATCTACAGATGATAATGAAAATTATGGTATCATATCTTACATGGCTCCAGAGATTTTTCAAGGACAAAAGGTGACTACAGCTTCAGATATATATAGTTTTGGGATGATTATGTGGGAGTTTATGACAGGTAGAAGACCCTTTTGGAATAAATGTCACGATGCAGAACTTATTATTGAAATAATTGATGGTTTAAGACCACCAATTGTTACAAACGCGCCTGATGGATATATTGATTTAATGAAAAGATGTTGGGATTCTGATCCAAAGAAAAGACCAACAGCTACCAATATTTATGATAAAATTCGTGAAATGTGGAGAAAGGAACCTTACGATAAAGAATCTAAAGCTTCGACTAAAATTAAACCATCATTAGATATTGGACCTGTAATGGCAAATAATCCAGGCGCAATTTACAAAAGTAGACATTTAAGTGGCATGATTCGATCCGCAATGTCTACAATGTCTACAAGAAGTTTAATAAGTCGATCTATAATTCCAGAAGTTGGTAAATAATTTATTTTATTATATTAACTGTTATAATAAAAATTATAATTTAACATATAATTATTATTTTGTTAAAGTTAAAAGAAAGTTTGAAGATAATCAAACTGAAAATGGGTTTAATGGAGGTATGGTTCAAAATTTTATATAAAAAGAATGGAATGAATGAATCTAAGAAATCAATACTCATTAATTAAAAAATATTCTCAGCCAAAAGCAAGAAGGTTAGATTAATTGAAAATGAACATAATGGTAAATATATTTGTTTTTAAAATAAACACTATTTGCACTTTAATTTATTTATTTTCATTTATTTATTAGATGATGTATTAGATTATGTTACAAAAGCAAATGATTTTGAATTAGATATTAATATGAATTCTAAACAACATAATGATGAAAGTAAGTAAATTATATAATTTTTATAAACACTTTTATTATATGATTTATATCCTAACCTAATTTCTTAATTTAACATTATAGATTAGAAAATTGATTTTGATATTTAAATTATCTCAAAACAATGTGCCTTTTTATTTATAATATTGAATTTATCTTGATAGGATTCCTGAATAATTGAATAGATCATATGATATTTCACGATATGGTCCCCAAATTAACAATTCAACACTTAAGTAATTTTGTCGTTGTTGATATAATTATGATGAAAATTTATAACGATATTAAATTTTACTAAAATCAACCAAATCCTGTAAAAACTGATCATATAGTTCTTTTATTCTTGAATGTTGAATTATCTCGTATATATTAGTTATTCTGCAGCTACACATGATCATGCTGATCATGCTTATAAATTATTTTCTGGTTTTTCGTGACGCGTCCTTTTACTTTTTTCTTTATTTCTTTTTATTTATATTCAAATAAAATGCCACAAACAAGTTTAAGAAGTCATAATTTACTTAAATATTTGCATGATGATTTTTTTTCTTTATTATAATATTTCACATTATTTTTAGAATTAACGTAAAAATATCAATAATAATTATGCAATTGTAGTTTATTTATAGCTTAATAAAAAGATATCAGTACGGTAAAAAAAAGCATGATCCTATTTGGCTGTAGGATAATAGATGTTAATAAAGTAACACCAAGTTATTAAAAGATTTTTAATTAAAAAAAGATTTATTATTTTTATCTCAAAATTTTAACATTTCACTGTATGGTAGCAGGATTTAGTATTCAATATGAAATTCAAAGTTGTGTCTCAACTTTCAAGAATCTAATTACCAGAGCTAGCAAACAACAACTTTTAAGATAAGCCACTTTTATGTAATAACCTTATACTATGGTATTTATAAAAACTTATTTTTTATAGTTGATTTAAACATTAAATATACAAACAATACAACATTGAAGAGTTGGTAAGCTTTAATTAATACTATAGTAATATATAATTAATTTTATAAGAATTTTCTTACTAAATCGATGCATTTTCACACTTTAATAACTTTGAATCTATCTTACAAAAATGTTCCAAATAATTATCTTGTCTTTTTTTTAAAAAAAATTTCCATTAACAATTACTTTCGTGCATGGCATCTATTGCATCTAGCTATAGAAAAAATTTTTTCTTTGGATTTTTCAAAAAAAACGATATTGCTTGTTTCTTAAAGCATACATGTATTCATTCATGTTTATGGCATAATTTAAATTTATTAATTGCGCAAGTTATTAAATTTAAAGATTTCGGATATTTTAAAGGGAAAATTACCTCATATTTGATGACAGGTGATACGTGCCATACAATTTAACTGTTTATGGATTATAAAAATAATTTTTATTGACATCATTATTCTGATCCACTGTCGATCACTACTACTTTTTAAAAACTCAAAAGTAACTTTAAAAGCCCCTAAATTTTGTTCTTTCCTTAAATAAATCATGATCGATACGTTATCACTAATATTCCTAATAACATTCGTAATATGTTATTTTACTTACAAATATTACATATATCCACTTTATCTTTCACCATTATGTAAAATTCCTGGTCCACCACCAGATCATTTTCTTCTCGGTAATTTGATGCAAATAATTAAATCTGAAGTAGGAATTCCACATATTGCATGGGCAGAGAAATATGGTGGTATAGTTACTTATAGATCATTTTTGAATAAACCGAGAATATTTATAACAGATCCTAAAGCTCTACAGCATGTTATGGTGTCTTCTGTATATGATTATCCTAAACCACCTGGTTTTATTCATGATTTGAAGCCTTTGTTGGGAAATGGAATACTGTTAGCTGAAGGTGAAATACATAAAAAACAACGTAAAATAATGAATCCTGCTTTCAGTTTTGCTAACGTTAAGGTAATTAACATTACAAGTTTAGATAATTCGATGAGAAAAAGTTTATTCAAAAGAACTCTTTTTTATTATTATTATTATTATTAGGAAATGGTACCGACTATTGCTAAAGTTGTTCATATAATGAAAGATTTATGGATAAGAGAAATCGGTGACAATGAAAAATCACAAATTGATATCATGCCTTATTTATCAAAGGCAACTTTAGATGTCATAGGTTTAGTCGGTAAATAATAACATTCAAAAATATGTTCATTACATTCAAAATTTGAATTTAAAAATTTTTCTTATTTATCTCCTTTTAATTTTATAGGTTTTAATTATGAATTCAATTCTTTCTCTTCTAAGAATGAATTAGCAGAAGCTTATACAATGGTATTCACGCCGGAAAATCGTCGTTCCTTTTTACTTCGTCTCTTATCAAATTACATCCCTTTCTTTAACAAACTTCCAATTAAATTTAATATTCGTATAAAAGAAGCATCACGTATAATTGATCAAGTTTCCAATAAACTTGTTACGGAAAAATTAGATAAAGCAAAACTTGGTGAATTGGAAGGAAATGATTTATTAACAATATTAATTAAACAAAATGAACAAACTGCTACCAAAGATAAAATGACTAAATATGAACTTAAAAATCAAATAATGACTTTTTTGGCCGCTGGTCATGAAACAACTAGTGTTGCTGTTGGTTGGGCTTTATATTTTCTTTCAAAAAATATTGAAGCACAAAATACTCTTAGAAATGAATTATTAGAGGCTTTTCCTTATGATAAAAATTTTATTCCTACTTTTGATCAAATTAATTCTTTGGAATTTTTGAATTGTGTCGTTAAAGAAACTCTAAGAGTTAATCCTGCAGGTAAGATTATTAATAATTAGTTTGATGATATATAATTGTTTGAAAAAAAAAATTAATTATATAAATTATTATTATTTTTTTTTTTTTTAGTTCCGTTGACTATACGTACAGCGAAAAAAGATGATGTAGTTAACGGATACATGATCCCAAAGGTAAATAAATTATAGCTTCTCTAGGATTTTCTTATGATAATAAATATCATAATAACCATGTTTCTTTTCTAGGATACACCAATATTTCTCTTCATCAACACAATTCACCGGCTTCCTTCAATATGGGGTTCAGACGCATCCACATTTAAACCTTCGCGTTGGTTAGATCCTAATATCTCTTCAATTCAAACAAATTATACTTATATTCCTTTCTTAACAGGTCCTCGTTCTTGTATTGGTAATAAATTAGCTTTAAATGAAATTAAAGTTATGTTGGCAATTTTAATTAGAAATTTCAAATTTGCAGAAATTGATGGTTTTGAAGTGAAAAGTAAATTAGCAATTTCCCTTAGACCTGATCCTACTATAAAGCTTTGGGTTGAGAAAGTAATTTAAAATCATATTAGGTTATATACTAAAACATTTAGAAGTTTTAAATAATTTTATGTTTAATGTATTTTTTTTTTTTTTTTTTTTTTTACATAAAAATGTAATAATTATAATAATAATAAATTGGACACTTAATGGAATAAAAAAAACAATAATTTATAAATTATTTATTCATGTTTTGCCTTCTTTCGTGAGGAATCACCTTCATCACCATCCCCATATTTTTGTTCCATTATTTTACTAATCTTTTGCCAATCTCTATCCAATTTTTGTTTCTCTGATAATTCTTTACCGCTTCTACGCGTTTTACGACCATCAGTTTTCTTGACTCCAAATTGGAATGCTGATTTAGGCATAGCTGTAACATTATCCTAAGAAAAAAAGAGTATAGTTTTAATGATGACATTGTAACTAAAAAAATTATAGTTGACATTTGGCATACCTTATATGACAGCCATTCTTCTTCAGTATCAAAATCCCATCGTGATAATTGTGCTTTTTTATTCTTGGCGACTCCTTGATCTCTTATAGTATGCACTTCTCCTTCAGAATCCGAATCCTCATGTCCAGAATCGTATGCATTTTTCCTTGTACCTCCACCTAAACTACTTAATCCAAGTCCATAAGTAGAATAATTTCCTTCATAACTGTCATGTTCATATAATCTCTTTTTAACTCCTTCAATTTTCGTTGAAGATTTGTTATTATCCGTCACTTCAGAACCTTTTACAATTTCTTCAGTCTGTTTTATTCCACTAGCAGATGCCACTTTATTAATTAATGATTTTAAATCTTCATTTTTCGGTTTTTCATCATCAATGTCCATATCATCACCTTTAAAATAATTCTCCACCTCAACTGGTTGAGTTAAAGGACGGGAAGGACCATAAACGGGTCCAATCATTGGTTCATCATCTTTTTTATTTTCTTCCGGTTCATCGGGAGCAGCTATATAATCCCTTCCCACATCTTCAAATATATCTTCAGATTCATCAATAGCTGCATATTTTACAGGAACTACTACATCGGGTTGCTTTTCCTTAATCTTTTTCTTTAATTTTTTATCTTTCACCTCCGCACCTCCATCACGACCTCCTTTCCGTACATACGCCATAACTCTAGATATCTTTTCTATAACTAAATCATTTGTAGATTTATCTATTCCAGTACTATCTGCGATATCCGCTTTACTTCTTATCACTGTTGTTGGAATAGCAAATGGATCACCATAAAATCCATTCTCATCTGCCATTTCAAATATATAAGCCATACGTCCAGCGACGAATAATTCATTAACCTTTGGAGGTTTTTTCTTTGCATTTACCACAGCTATTTCATAAATATTCTGTGCCATTTTACTATTAATTTTAGGTACTGCTTGAGATTCCTCTTTAATTCTTTCTAGTGCATGTTCCAATTCTTCATCATTTTGATCATCCCCTTGTTGTATTTCATTACGTACTTTATTAAGCAATGCAAAATCGAGACCTTTGACTAAATGTGTATGTTCAGTATCACCACCAAGATACTTTGATTGTTCATATACTAATTTTGCTTCTAATGTTTCACTATTGTTTAATGCTTTAAGAATTTGTTCCGTCTCATGATAATCCGGATTCGCTCCCGTACGACGTTCTGCTGCTCGATCACGATATTTATTATCAGATAACTTTTCTTCTGAAGTCTCAGGTCTCTTATATCTTTTAAAATAGAAAGAAATTGTAAAAGATTGAAAAAGAAAGATACATAAGATTAAATAATAAATTAATAAATTGAAAATAACTTTTTCTTTGATTTAGAAGCTGGCGCTTCGGGTTTAGCAAAACCCCCTGATCCACCCGGTTTTCTACAGAAATAATTATGTTGATGAAATTATAGTTTGAATCAAAATGAAAAAAAAAAAAAAAAAAAAATGTTGAACGAAATAATAATGGTTCTCACTTACGGAGTTTGTGGTGGCATTCTTTGTTTAGGAGTTGCCATTCCTAAAATTCCCTTAGACGGTGTATCTCCAGGCCGAGGTGTTTGTAATAATTTTCGGAAATCATCTTGTTTCAATCTAAATTTATGATAAATTGAGTTCAGAAAAACTTCGGTTCGAATATATATATATATATATGACGAAAATACAAGATATTTAAATACCCTTTTTGTTTGTTTTCCTGTCCGTTTAATTCAGACATTTTCCTGTAATTATAGTTTGTAATTTTTTAAAGGTTGATTTATTATCCCAGGAACTAATAAAATTATGGATGTTTAAAGTTACAAACACGTGATTTAATGAATGTATGTAGATTATCTTTTTTTTTTCGTTTAAATTATTTCTGATTTTTGTTCGAAAATAACGAATTGACAATGAAAACTTTATATGATCTCCGGTATACAAGTCCCAGTAAGCTTGATTACACATATGTCTCAAATTCTTGATAATTTCTTGGAACTTTTTTTATTTTTCTTATGTAAATAATACAGCGCATTTTAATAATATTTTCTCATATTCTAATATAGTTTTGAATTTTAGTTCTATAGTGCATTTACCACGGATTTTAATAATAACTTCGCCATGTTCTCTACAATACGATCATATCATCATTTCCATTCATTTAATTTTCGGGAGTATTCAATAATGTCAAGAGCACGAAGATTAGCAGGATTACCACCACCGAAAGATGATTTAATTATAAGATCGAACGACAAATCTTCTTCGTCATTAAAATTGATACAACCTATAAAGAGGATCATAGTGCCAAAAAACATAAAATCATCAAGAAAATCATCTAGTATTGATTCTAGAATACCGCTCACATCAAAAGTGTTGCCATTGATCAAGAATGATGAAAAGGTTGAAAAGGTTTCCAAAAGTAATAGTTATAAATCAACTAGGAGAGAACAGGAGATGGAACAGAAGGGAGATAATGACAATTCGTTGAACATTGATGGTTTAAATGAGAAATCCAAAGTGACATTACGAAATCCAATTTTTCAAGTTCCAATTACGCCAGCTAGTAAGTTTGACTTCAAATGATTTTAAATAAGTTTACTTAATTATTAATGTTTTTTTTCATCAGACGTTGAAGTTACACTTCCAAAAATCCATAAACATTTTGAACAACCTGAAAATCCAAATTTGTTAAAGATTGTAGTATTAGGAACTCCAAATGCAGGAAAATCTACTTTGTTGAATGCATTACTTGGTGAAACAGTATCAACAGTTTCTCATAAAGCGCATACAACAAGAGAAAGAATTCCTACGGTGTTAACCGAAGGGAATAAGCAATTAGTAAGTAATTGGATATTGTTGAAATTTAAAAATTAATGAGATAGGCTAAAAAAAAAATGATATTAGATATTTATCGATACACCTGGAATAGTTCCAGGTCGCAATCGACTAAAATTGAATCGTGGTTTAATTAATGCATCATGGCATTCACTAAACGAAGCTGATCATGGTAAATAAGATTACAACATTTTTTTTTTCTTTTATTGAATCTTTCTTTAACAAAAATTATATTATTTCCATATTAGTGTTGGTAATAATCGACGCGTTCAGAGCTTTATATCGTACCACATATGCAGAAAGTTTGTTATTCAATAGATTAAAAGAATATAAATTACCTGGAACGTTGGTATTAAATAAGGTGAATTAATTATACATCACACTTCTGAATAAGGATTTATTTAATATTTTATTCGAATAATCGATTTCTTATTTTCTTCTTTTGTATTCGGCCTGAAAGACTGATTTATTAGCTAATAGCAAGAAATCGATACCATCCATATATAAAAAATTTACTGTACAATATCCTTATTTTAAACATAAAACCAGTATAAGTGCGTTAAAACGAATTGGGATAACAGAATTGAAGGTAATTATTAAAATTTTTTTTACATCTTTTACGGTAATCCAACGATTAACACAGACCTTTCATATATACATTCAATGGTAAAAGAATACATTATTTTCTAACACGTATCCTCATGATTGGATTTATCCGCCGGGTCAAAAGATTGATATGCCAGATAGCAAACGCGTTGAAGATTTTATTAGAGCAGAAATTTATGAGAGATTACGTGATAATTTACCTTATGTAGTAAGACAGGTGAGTTAATAAATAAAATTAATAATTTAATAATTATTTTAATTATTGACATTGACTTTTATATAATAGGAAAATGTTGGATGGACAAATTTACCAAATAACGTATTAAGAATCGATCAAAATATTTATGTTGATAATCCATCACAAATGGTAATATATATATTTTTTTTGCCGCTTTTATTAATAAGTCTACTTTTTTTGGGATATTAATTAACATTTATTTATCAATGATTATATTAGAAAATATTGATAGGGGCAAATGGTACAATAATAAAAACTATTGGAGTAAGAGCTGCAACGAAATTATCTGCGGTATTTAACAAGACCGTTAGGTTGTATTTAACGGTTAAAACAAAATCGTTAGAAAAGATTAGAATAAGTTATTAAACTATTTTATAAAAATTTGTTTTTAAACATCTGCTCAGAATAAAACTTTACCACTTTTAAGTTAAAAATAAATTTTAGAACAATATTCGATACATGTACTTATTACCTCTGTAATAGCATAGAATAGATACATAGTGGGATAAATTGTGCCCCCTCTTGGGTTGGAGTATATGCATCAGCAATTAGTCTATTAAAAATCTCTAAAAAAATAGCCTATAACTAGATTTCTGAAAATTCAGTCACGTGGATGTCACAAGCGTTTCTGTTCAAGACTCCAAGCCACAAATCGTACTATGATCACGTGTAATTAATTTTTCGTTTATCATATCGCGTCCGTATAATTTTTTGCTCCGGACTTATAACGGTTTCCGTTTCCTAGTAATAAATAAAGTTAGATGCTTCCTAAGTGAATACTGAAGAAACAATTGTTCTCCTATTTGTAATCACTCATCTTTATAAAGTACCTCAGTATTCAATGAGGTGGTGGTCGGAGTGTCGAACGGATCGCATATAGTTCTACTGAAGCCATCACTTAGAAAGAAAAACTATTGATAGGTAAAACCCGTCAAATTCAAGAATATAATTTATGATAGTTCAAATCTCTCTCTTTAAATTTCTAACTAAATTACCTTCGTAGGTAATTAATTAATATAGTTTCGATCAGTTATTAAATTTCGTCATTTAAAGTTACATATTTGATTCTGAAATATAATAAGTTCTCCAAGTTTTCATCCGAGCTGGGTGCTCATACATTATAAAATAAAATTTCATTGGCTGAAATGTTCACAAAAGACAAAATTGTGTTAGAACGAAAGTTTGTGTGGAAAAGTTTTAGCGTAAAAATCAATTAATTCATTAATCGTTTTCATGTAGTACACGGAAATCGCTTAAAATTATATAAGGAAAAACAATTCGAACCGTTAGTTTTAATTAACTTAATTTGCCCGCTCATCACACCCACACCGCTAAAAATTGGGGACCGTTCGAGAGTTTCCAAATACCTCGGAGATTCGAACAGAAAGTCTAGGACCCCGCTCGTGAGAGGTAAATGACAAGCGCATGACCTGTGATCAACATGTTCAAATTCGAACAGTAATGAGAAACGTCAGAAATCGATGTCAATATATATACAAATCCAAAATTATGGGTTCGGGAAAGATCAGAAATTTATTGGAAAAATGGGAAATTTAAAAATTTATGGGGATCAAATAGTGCAGATAGTATAAAAGGATGTCTTTAACTAAAGGTAAAAAAAGATGAGAGACTTAATATTACGATTTTATGGTGATAAAGGAAAAATCAAATTCTATAAGTGATAATCTTTTTCTTTCACACTCGCAAAAAGTTAAATCGTTTACAAACAAGTTCAAACGTTCAACTTAATATCCATTCTTCCCCCTATCATTATCATGTTTGATTGAACATTATATAGCTACTGAAAAAGGAGGAGTAAAAGCTGGCTCTCAAAAGACGCGCAAATCTGCCGGGACAGACCACAAACAGCGGGCAAAAAGTCGAACTGCCTGCAGTTTGCATAGGTACGGAGTGAACAAAATCTTTTTTCTTCCTAGTAATCCAGAAAAATTTATTTCAATATATAAATAATGAATATAATATCTTCCACCTTTTACGTAACTTCCACATCATACTCCTATTGATTTAATTAATTTTCGACTATCAACATCTCCAAAACCTCTAAACTTCGTGGTTTTTTTCTTGTTTTTTGGCCCTTTGACTCCCTTTCATTTGTGCTTTGGCTGTAAACATTGGTGTTGCAAATTGCAAGTGGAAGAAAATTTTTGTACAGTAACTACAATGGTAAAGATGCTTTCTAACTACTGTATGTATCTGGAAAAGGATATTATACCTTATTCTGATAAATTTTATTTGCCAATGCCATAGGATTTCGCTTAATGTCTTGGCCTATAAACATTTTTACAACATTGGCGTCTTTTTTTTTGGATCAAATATCCTCGCCGTCCATTTTTTTAAGTTATAATATATTTGTGAAGAGGCCAATGTATTTTATTTTATTTGACAGAGGACTAGTTTTAAGTAGCTCTAGTACATAACAAAATAATTATGTAGTAAATTCTAGATTAATACTATAACTAAACCCACCCTAAGAACGAATCGCCTCACCTAAGAAAGAAAAAAAAAGAAATAGGCACGGCCATTCTAATTCAAAGAAAGAAAATTTATCTAAAGAAAATGAGTCAGAAAATAAAGAAATAAAGCCAATGAGTTTCTAAATATGATCATTCGGCGTACACGTGACAAAATACAGAATAATTTCGATTTATTTATACTTATTTTGGATAGTTTTAATTTTACTATACCGAATGATCTTAATTTATGTAAAACATATAAATTAGAAAGTTGCCTTTTTAGCTACTGCATATTTCAGATTTGCAGCGAACTTTCTGCAAATAAAATTAGCTTTTACCTTGTCACACTAAATAAATGCATGAATAATTTTTCTTGGGAAATGATTTATTTATATCAAAATTACGAAAGGGAAATTTGCTATAAAGAAATGAAAAAAGGAAATCAATGCAAAAGAAAACAAATAAATTCTAAATTCGCAGAAATTTTATATTACAAGATTAAATATAAAAGGAGATGAATCTTCACTTAATTCCCATTTAATTCGAGAATTACAATAAACGTCAATCATGAGCCATCAAAAAGTAAGACCAAAGAAATTGGTAAAGGATATTGATCCCGCAGATGTTCAAAAATTTAAAGAATCTCTTAATACAGAAGTTATAAAAGTTTTAATGGAAGGAGACAATGGATATAAAGAGAGTCTAACAAGATGGTCTGATAACGCAGTAAGGAAAGCAGGAATCGTAGTTCAAGCAACTTGCCTTGATGACATCATCAAAACTGTTAATTTTGCTAAACAAAATAATTTGGATTTTGCTATATGTGGAGGTGGACATTCAACATCTGGAACTTCAAGTTCCGAGGGGGGAGTTGTATTACATCTGAAAAAATTAAATAAAGTAAGAGTTGATGCTGAAAAGAAATTGATTTATGCTCAAGGAGGAGCTACATTTGGTCAAGTTGATAGAGAAGCTTGGAAATATGGATTAGCAACTGTTGGTGGAACAGTAGAAAATACTGGTATTGGTGGATTAACATTAGGTGGTGGTTTTGGTTTCTTGACGGGTAAGCAATTTGATTTATAAATCTTTAATTTAACTTAATTTATAACCCAGATCCTAAAATAATTTTTAAAATTTACTGTAGGTCGACATGGATTAACTATTGATAATTTGGTGGGAGCTACAATAGTTACTGCGGATGGGGAAGTGAAAGAATTATCTGAAACAATTAATGAAAATTTATTTTGGGCAATTAGAGGGAGTGGAATTAATTTTGGAGTTATTTATGAATTTGTTTATAAGGCACATGAACAAAAAGAAATTTTTGCTGGTAATTTAGCGTTTTCTAGTGAAAAATTGGAATCATTAATGGAAGCGATGAATTTATGGCTTAAAAATCGTGGACCGGATGAGGGTATTTCCATGTGTATCACAAGAATTCCTCCGAAGTTTGAGGTAATTATCAAAAATTTCTAATTCTAAATTTTTTTTTTTTTTTAAATTTAAAATATAATGTACTCAATTTTTATATTTTAAATTTCTATTAAAATATTTAGCCAGCTATCGTATTCGTATTATTTTCTAATGATCCATCTGAACAGATTTTTCGAGAAAGATTTTCAGAAATTTATAAATGTGGTGAACCTTTAACGGAGCAAGTAGAGCGTATGCCATATCCAAATGTGAATGCGTTAGCAAACACATTGATAACACCTGGAGATCGTAAAGCATTTCGTAATGTACACGTCAATCGTATAAATGCTTCAACATTTCGTGAAGCTTTTGATTCTTATGTTAAATTTACTAATGAAAATCCGTCAACGAAACAAACATTTCTATCATACGAATGTCATTCTTATGATAAATTTGCTTCAATACCTTCTAACGCTACAGCATTCCCTCATCGTAAACCTTTTTATAATGTAGTTATAATTCAAAGATGGATGGATGAAAAAGATGATAAATTAGTTTATAATTGGGGTAAAAGTATACAAGAAATTTTTAATAAAGATGGTGATAATGATAAAACTCTTTACGTTAATTTTGAAGCTAATTCAGATGAATTAGAATATAAGGAAGAAAAATTGAAAAGATTTTTTAGTGAAAATTTAGAAAAGTTGAAAGAATTAAAAAGAAAATATGATCCTAATGTTTTTTTTAGAAAAGGTATTGTTATTCGACCTTAAAATTATTTGTTAGATTGAATGTTTTTCTATATTGAGATTATTAAATCATAAGCAATTCAATAACAAAATTAGTCAAAATTGGATAATGATTTTAATTTAAAAGATTGAGAAGTTCATTTTTCTGATAATAATTTGAGGAATTACTTTAAAGAAAAATGTTGACAAATGAATGTTTTAAAAACATTAAATATAATACCAAAAAAAAAATACATTCTATATTATAATAATACTTACAATAAAACCCGAAATGTTTTGAACTTTTGATTGCTGATAACAACAGATACATAAAAAATTGGGTAATGCTAAAACAAATTCGTAATGGAGATAATAAACAATTATCAATTGTTATGTGATACAAAAATACTGCTTCGAAAATATACAACAATCATCATATATGTTTATTCGTCTCTAATTTAAATAAATAAATAAATTATTAAACTCAAAAGAATATATTTCATTTATTTTTATACTTACAGCTTTAAGCATTAAAAAATTCATAAATTAAAACAAAGTAATTCAATGGTACTAATAAATTTAATAATTCCTTTATTACCAGTGACATTCCATTGTTTTGGCGTGAAAAATAGGAAATTGCAATTGATATACCAAATTCATTTCTAATTAATAAATAAAATAAATAAATATTAAGTTTTGACAGATAGAAGGATCAAAAAGTTTTATTCACTTACCTATTATGTCTTCTCTTTAATACGGATATTTGTATCTAAGGATCATACTCTAATAATTAATTACAATATATTGTATTATTACATTATACAGTACATATTAAATTTATCCAAGTATAAATATAGAAACATACAATAAAAAACTGTTAGAGCCTCTGGTATGTCAGTTAATTCCGAACAAACGTTGGCTTGTGTATAAAAATAGATCCGCTCAACTCTAAGTTGTAGAGCTGTAGAGCCATATTAATATCGTTAATTTCTTAATGCCGGCCAAATCACGTGAGGTACATCATTTAACGGCAAAATTTCGTTATTTAGAAATCTGATATCTGAGGCGTTATATTTCTTTATAATTATACAAATTTGTTTTTAGACAGTACAAAAAAAAATTCCATAAAAAAATTTTTCATACAATGAATTTTTTGAAGCAGTCCGCAGTAAAATTTAATACTATATCAAGTCGTAATTAATTTAATCTTGGAAACTTCAATTATACATTTTGTACGTTCGTATATTATTTAAAATAAAAATTATATATGGGAATAAAGATTTTGATTAACGCACGGATCAACTTTTCAAATTCAAAGATTAAAATACTTTCGTTTGCCCATTTGTTTAGAAATTCATCGTGATAAATTTAGTATTTATTGTACCGCATATAATAATAAGTTCTTTATTATTAAAAAATAGTAGACCTACAGTAATTATTTGTATAGAATGTGTTTTATGCCAACAATTATAATGGAAATAAAAAAAAAATTAACAAATTGAAATAAATTTATTGAAATTTACACAAAAACAATATAATTTTTTTTTCAATAAAAAAAAAATTAACACGTAAATTTATCTTTTAAAATTTCTTAAAATATTTAAAAAAATTTATATAATGAATTTCTTCGAAAAAAAATATATATAAAATGCGAAAATAATTTTTTAATAATTTAATTAATTTATAAAATACTGTATGCTTTCCTATAACATATTTTTTTTTTCTGACTAAAATTTTACGTAAATAAATTTTTACGTTAGTTATGTACGGTAGTTTTTCTCCATTAACTGCTCCTCATATATCGAATATTCTAAAAATAACTCTATTTCTTACGTAATCGGAAATTTTTGAGATTACACAAATTACTAAAATAAGAAGGAAAATTGTTTGTTAGCGTAGTTAATTAAAATAGATATGACATCATAGTACATTTGAAACAATTTCATCCCCGAAAAATTCCCAAAAAATAACAAACCGCGGTGTGTTTATGCATTTGTTTACTATATTTTCTAATTTTTATTTTTATCGATTTGCCAAGTAAACCTTCCAATTACTATTTTAGGTAAGTATAATTATTAAGCAACACCGAAAATTTTGTATATATAATCTTCATTTTTCAATTTGAAAGAAGAAAATAAAAAATAAACAAAACAAATAAATATTTTATTAATATCAAAAAAATAATAAAATCAAGGATATAATAAAAATGTCTCATCAACTAAAAAATATTAATAGTAATCCATCTCGTGCCTACGGACTCATAAATTCTAGTATAGATATTCAATTAATTAGACCACCTTTTCCACCGACTATTGATCCAAAAGATTTAATAAAAAAATCTAGGGATGGTGTTTATATAAAAGCTCCAAATGCTTTTATCATTTATCGTAAATTATTTATCGAATCCTCCAGGAGGGAAGGACATTTTTTACCAATGACCGTTATTTCTGCCATGACTTCGCAATCTTGGGAACAAGAATCTGAAATGGTTAAAAATGAATATAAAAGAATTGCTAAAGCAGCTTTTGATTATCGAAAAGAATTAATTCCTAAACCTAAACAACGAAGAAAAAGAGAGAAATGGAACATTATTTCTTTTGAAAATACTTCCTCTGTGAAAAATAATTCATCAAATGATAATAAATTATTACAAAATGATGAACAAAACAAAATTCCATCTACTACGAATGAATTAAATCAATTTATTCAAGAAAATCCATTTGATTTTACTCAATATTTGACTCCTAGTTCTTCAGAAATTTCATATCAAAATACTTTATTTGAAATGGAAAATTTATTAGAATTCCAAAATTTTTATACAAGTCTTGATTTATCAATTAATAATTTAAATTCTACTGAATTGTTAAACGAACAGCCTTTTGATCTCATTTCATCTGACTTAACAACAAATGAATATTTTGAATCGCAAATTCAAGACGAAATACAAAATTATCAACAAACTGAACTAGAATTAGAAACTTACATAAACAATATAGATATTGATAATCTCGAAATATCCGAATTTATAACAACAGGGTTTAATAACACATCCAATCTTTCTTTTGATATTTCAAATGATGAATCTCATAATGAATTTAATGATCCTCCATCGTTTTCGGAAATGAACTTTGATTATTCTTTTCTTATGTAAAATTTTTTTTTACATATATGATTATTAAATATTTTTTATTCATCTTCAATTTGTATACTATTATTAAATTTAAAATGCTTTTTTTTTAAAAAAAAAAAAATAAATACATATGGTTGATTTTATAGAAATGACAATTCGTAATCATTATAATAATAATTTGTATTTACGCGTCGCAAGAAAAATCATGATTTATAATATATGAATTATATGCATAGTAATATTGTAGTAACTATATAATATAAATAAAGTATTATTTTAGAATACAAAAAGAATTGTAAAAGACCCATCTAGTAAAATTGGTGATTAATTCCAACTAAAAATTATAATTTCGGCTAGAGTTAAGATTCGATTCATAAAAATTTATAATTTAGATAATTTAAATAATAAATATGTTAAATAAATATGTTTTATATGTTTTGATATCAATTTAATGAATAGAGTATATACACTCATGTGTTATAATAAAAACGTGACTGAACAAGAAAATGTTTTGGTAGAAAATTACATAAAACTGTACAGAGAAGCTTTAATATTTGATACAGTATGTTAACACGTCATTTATCATCATTTTGAAAAACATGCCATATTTGACACTTTCCACTTTATTCATTGCCATTCTCCATATTACTAAGAAAAATTTGCCAATGAACTTTCGTACACCCGATAATTATTAAAACGGAGTAGACGAAGTAGCTTATCATGATTAAATAGTAAAGTGAATTTATACGTGAGGAGATTTTTATTTTATTTTATTACTTTAAAGAATGTTTAGTAACATTCATTTTATTTTTTTTTTAAGTTTCTTTCATAGGATTGATCGGCAGGTAGTTCATCACAAATATCTGATAAATCATCTGATCAATCTGTAATCCGGCTTTTTGATGGATATATTCAGATTGACTGGATTTGGATCACATCTCTAGTTGAAGAACTGATCTTTTTAAGACTGAACTGGACCAGGCTTACATGAAATAAAATCCAGAATTAATTTGTTGATAACAACATGCTATTCCACCATATGACTTGCTTTTCCGTCACTAATATTTTATTAATGTCCATTTTCCATGTTAGAATGTAGATTTTTTTGCACTTCTGTGCTTTTTCAAAATCTTTAATCATTTAATGATTTCTTTTTAAGGTGAAGATATCATTATAAACTTTCCTCCAGAATAATTGTGACTGAATTGGAGTTCCCTACCAAATAGTTTGTATTCATCACTATTTACTTTACATGTACTACCATTAGAATTAATATATAGCATGAAAAAAAACTGATTTTCCTTGCTTAAGAAGCATAACTAGCAATAATCTTCTGAAATATGTCTTTCCGATTCTTGGATTTCCAGTGATAAAATATCAAAGTTTTTATCATTTATAAATTTACGAAAATCAAAATAACACTTTTGATTATATATAGTTGTATATTCATTATCTCTTGACAATAGTGGCAATTTGAACATTTGTTGACTTGTATCAATTGTGTTGATCAATAATATTTATAATCTCCTTTACATCTAGAAAAGATATAAGTTAGGATGTTTTTTTTATTTTTGATAAAAGCCAACATTAAAGGAAAAAATACCTTGTTTTTTTAAGTTGTATTCATTTTCCTTTTTTAACTTAGTTTTCACTTTTCTCATACTCATACTCATTCTCATTCTTATACTCATAAGTATGAGAATGAGAATGAATATATATATATATATATATAAATGAAAGGTCATTTAAAATGAGATTACCAAGTCTAAAGCCGAATTCGATCACGAGATTTTTCGGCCGGAATTATGGCATTAAGAAATTTACTATGTGACAAATAATATGTGACAAATAAGATTCCAAAAATTTTGTTTCCAGAATTCTTAATGCGTGACGCGTGATCGATTTTTCGAAAAAGGGATATGGTAAAAAAATTTTTTTCAGACCCTCCTTTTTTTTTTATTATTGTCCGGAGCGAAGCAAAGACTATATATGTTCAACTATTAAGATCACGTGATGATTTTAAAAATTGTTATTTTGGCCGACTGATTTAACGTTACGTTGGACAAGATATACCGATAAGGCGATAACAATAAATAATGTCGTACGATAACTTTTCCTGTTTAGTGTTGATAAATTATTTATTTACATATATTAAATATACATCTATTTTTTAATGTTATGATCATTTGCATTTAGTGATTTCTAATATTTTATTCCAATCTTTCATACTCTAGTACCAAGCAAACATATAGTAGATGGTATATCAGATTGTCATTTGTTAACATAGAATCATTTTATGCTTTTAAGTCCAAGTGTCAAACTATATGAGGCTTTATCAATTGTTTCTACTAATTTTGTTGGCAATGGCAAAGTTTTTGGCCATTGAACAATTTGGGATATTTCTGGACATTTTTAATAAATGACTTTTCGATAGAATCAATTAATTGTTATATTTGGTTATAACAAATTTCTCTTTCTGCACCTTGTCGTAATTTTGAAAATTTCCTGAAAATTTCACGTAAATTACCTATTACCAAAAAATTCTCAGGTACTGTATAATGTATATTATAACATTAATTTTTGAAATTCTTATGATTACACACGTCAACATTCATTAAAAGGAATCCTTTCAAGATAAAAACCTGAATCAACAATAAAAAGCCTTATTTATTGGATCACTCATGTAATATATTATTGATCTTTAGTTTCATGATGAAGGTGGGTATTTTAAACGAACTTTTATATTAATAAAGCCTCAGCTTTAATTTAACATTTGAATTTTAAAAAACGATGAAATATTGTTTTTTTTTGCGTGAAAAAAATTACTTTCTAATCTTTTTAATTATAATTTAACATAGAGCATTTGATTGTCATTGCTATTGCAAGGGAATTTTTAATATTTTTTAATTAGATTGTTCGATAAAAGTCATATAAATACGCCCGCCGATCATTTAACCAACCTCCCGGATTACAAATTAAAATCTAAATAGATTTTCGTTTATATCGAATAATAATAATAAATAATCAAAAGTTAAATATAAAAAGTAAACACTTTTTGACCAAAGATTTTATTGCGTAACGTAAATAATAATAATAATAAAAAAATCTTTTTTTTTTCCCCTAACAGTGAGGCTGAAAAATTTTGCTGCGGGAATTTGAAAATCTTTACTTTGGTCGTATAAAGTGAATGAATTAGGTAGTACCGTAAAATGCTGTATCACTTTTGTCCAACATTTAAACACTTTGTTGTCACAAAAAATTTATTTCTTTATGAGGCTTTCTTTTTATTTCTATTTATTTTTATTTTTTTTTTTATTATCTAAAAAAAAAAAAATCATTTATTGAATAATAATGACATCAAACTTAATTACGGATAATAATATTTTTAAAGATAATGAAGATAATGAAAATTTTTTAAAAAATCTTTTAAAAGAATTTTATCGTAATGTTATTGAAATGAATGATTTTAATAATTTTGAACAAATTTCAAGTGAATGGATAAAATATTATCTTGAAATTAACAATAAAAATCCAAAAAATATTCTCAAAGTAATGCAAAATCATAAAGAAAATAAATTTTATTATACAAGTCTTATGGGATTTTTTTATCAACTCGGTCTAGGTTGTGATCTAGATAGAAAAAAGGCGATGGATTTATATTTATTGACTATTAATAATGAAATCGAACAAGTTAATTTAAATGATGATGTTAATAAAAATATAATTATTGGAAAATATTTATTATCATTATTTTATTATAAGGATATTATTTTAGATATTAATCATAAACAAAATGAGTTAATAAACTTAATAAAATTATCCAAAAATGGTGATTCAGAAGCACAATATAATTTAGCTATTCGTTATCAAAATGGAAATGGTATAAAAGTTAATTATAAAAAAGCTTTTAAATGGTTTTTAAGATCTGCTGAAAAAGGAAATTCTGATTCACAATTTTATTTGGCAATTTGTTATATGGATGGAATAGGAATACAAAAAGATGATAAAAAGGCATTTGATTGGTTTTTAAAATCTGAAGAAAATGAATACTTTGTCACTGAAAATAAAAATGAGAAGGAAGAATTTGAAATGAAATTAAAACTTGCTATAACGAATTGTTTAATGTCACAAAATTATTTGGGCTACTGTTATCAATATGGTAAAGGAGTGAATAAAAATGAAAAAAGAGCATTTAAATGGTATTTAAAATCAGCTATTGTAGGATGTGCTGAAGGACAATGTAATATAGGATTTTGTTATGCAAATGGTATTGGAACAGATAAAGATGAAACAAAAGCATTGGAATGGTATTTTAAATCAGCAGAAAATGAATATGCAATAGCGCAAAATTATTTAGGATATTTTTACCTAAATGGTAAAGGAGTAAGTAAAAATGAAAAAAAAGCATTTGAATGGTATTTAAAATCAGCAGAAAATGGGAATTCGGAGGCACAAAATTACGTGGGATGTTATTATCAAGATGGTAAAGTAATAAATAAAAATGAAAAAAAGGCATTTGAGTGGTATTTGAAATCGGCTACTGCAAATTATGCTATCGGTCAATGTAATTTAGGAACTTGTTATATAAATGGTATAGGAACAGATAAAAATGAAACAAAAGCATTTGAATGGTATTTTAAATCAGCTGAAAATGGAAATGCAGAAGCACAAAATAATTTAGGAATTTGTTATCAATATGGTAAAGGAACGAAAAAAAATGAAAAAAAGGCGTTTGAATGTTTCTTAAAATCAGCTGAAAGTGGAGTTGCAATAGCACAAAATTATATAGGAGATTGTTATTATTATAGCATTGGAATTGATAAAGATGATTATAAAGCAATTAATTGGTACACAAAAGCTTCGAATAATGGAATCAAAGAAGCAAAGGATAAGGTTGATCATATTTTATCATTATACTAATAATACGTGAAGTGATAAATAATTTTTATATTTTATTTTAACCTTAAACCTTAAGATACATAAGATTTTTTGTTTTAAAATTTTATAAATGTTTTTAAATTATTTGGTTTGCTTTTTCAAGTTATATCATGAGAATTTTAAAATTATTATTTTAAAATTTTGAGGTACTTAAATTTTAGTTTATGACGTTCTTTCATTTTTTCTTAATAGTATGAAACTGGGGATATTTTATATTAATTAAATAGAACAGTGATTAATAAAGATTACAGTTTATAAAAATAACTTTAATTTCTTTAATTTATTGATTAACGAACCGATAAATTTATTACTTTTTTGATATTAATAAAAATATTTGGTAAATTAGCAATCATTTTAAGATTGTTTTAAAAGAATCAAAAGAATTTGTATAAATTATTTTATTTTTTTCGTAATATCTAAAATTAAAATTGTACAATTTTGTCTATAATAAAACAATTTTGTCTAAATCCTTATTAAAATTTTCAATAATAAAACATCAAACTTATTGCATTCTCAAGTAAGTTTTAATTTGAAGTTAAAACTTCACAACCCCTAGTTTTTATAGAAGTTTTTAATATGAATTAATTGATTATTAAAAAATTTAACTTCAAAATATTTTAAAATAACAAATCCATTCAAACCTAAAAAAAATGTAAAAAATTATTATGTAAATTAGTCTATTTAATTAAAATCACAACGAAATGATAACACACGAAACAGTATGATTTATTCTTTTTATTTTGAATTTTTATTAAAAATATGTTTTTGACTAATTTTACTTTACAGTAATAATATTAAAAAGAATTTTTACAAAAGTACTATAGACTATTAAATTAGTTATTATTATGAAAAAAATGGTTATTTCTAAAAAATCTAATATTGTACACAATATCCTCCATTTATACTAGGTAGGGAACGTTTCCAGGAACCGTTGTTGAGTCCGGAGGGATTAATATTTGATCAGCACTTGCTTGCTGCCACACATATATGAGAAGCAAATACCCTAACCCTCTAAATCCTAATCCTTTACCCTCCTAATATGATTTTAAAATATAACTCTAATCTAACCAGAAATAAATTTAAATAATTAATGATCATGTGCATGTAGGGCCTGTCTTTGGCAGGTCCTACACATAATACTTTAAGTATTAGTGAAGTAAATAACGAATAATAAATATGATAATTATTAATTTTATTATGTATATTTTTATAATAAAACAAATAAAATAGTAAAAATTTATTATTAGTTTTAAAATCTTTTCCAAATAATGAATAATAAAAAAAACATATAAAGAAAAAAGGAAATTCTATTTTGGAAATATAAAGAAAAAAAAATAAATAGAATTTTATAACCTCTTGAGATATAGATGGAAAAATGGGAATACATGTATTAAAAGAAGAGGTAGCAATGTTACAAGGTTTCAGAATGAAGCAAGTATTGGAACAAGATGAGGTTTTACTAATGATAGGGGCTAAATCCATAGAAGATGATAAAAAAATAAGAGAATTTTTAGATATAAACGGACCAACAGCAGTGTTAATAAGAATTTGTTTCAAGAAAAAACATAAAAATTTATTATAAGTAAAATTAAAAGTTATGGCGATTCATGACTAATTAATCTAAAGACAATAATTGTAAATAATTGCAACAACAATCTAAAGTAAATTTTATTGTTTTCTGAAATGTGAATAGTGTTAATGTTTTATAATGTTACAGTATAAAGTGTATTACATAAATTTTTTAGTCATAAACACAATGTTTATTTCTATTATAGTTTGACTATCTACTATGATGGCATAAGAGTATCATTTGTAAGATTAATCAATTAACAATTTGATTATTATTATATTTTTTTATAGAATTTACTACACAGTTAACCAAAAAAATTCTTCTTTAGAATTTCAGATTTAAGAAAGTTTTGAGTCTTCTTTTCAGGATAGATGAACAGATGAATCATTGTGCAAACAATGATTGATAGGTGGGAATTATTTTCTTTAATTTATAATATATTATTTTGTAGTTTAACCACTATCTTCAAAATGGACTAGTGAGTGAATTTTTTCTTTGAATTATATGATATTTACTTTTTTTATTAAATAAATAATTTATTAAATTTTTTTATAGTTAATTAATTCATATTAAAAAATGTGAGCATTCTTACGTGAAGCCTCACAACTCCTTAGTTATTAATATATCGCAAACTGATGCATTTCTTTAAAANTTTTTTCAATAAACATATTAATCTGACCATACTGCTAATTATTTTTTCAATTTGATTTAAACTTATTTGCAAAATTTTGAAAACAAAAGTATGTTATAACATTCATTTGATATATTAGAAGTATATATTATATTCTTAATGATATAATCATATGGTATTTGTATTATGTTCATATTTTTAAACAATTTAATATTAGTTTTTATTTATTATTTATTTATTCATTTTTAGTAAATATAATAATTACATAAATTATAAAACTTCTACTAAATAATAAACTAAAAATTAATATAATAACTATTCTGTATGTCTTCCAAAATAATAACTATTTGTATTTATATCACATATCTATTTCTTATTAATCAATTCTGATTTTTTTGTTATACCAATTTCTTTGTTGTTTGTTGTCCTTTATTCCACCCATACACCCAGTTTTTCGTATGATACTATTTTATCTACACCTTATTTGACTATTTGTTTATCATCTATATTTGTTTATTTCTCTCTTTTGTTCATAATTCAAATTTTCCTGTATTCACTTTAGACTTTGATATAATCTCTAAAGTTGTAAAATTTCCTGTTCTGAATTTCCTTTATGTTTGATTCATCAATTTATTATATGTGGTAGTGCCCTTCCATCAATTCCTTAAAGTTTCAGCTTTGTGATTATACTCCCCTGGAACCCAAACATTTTGATTTCCCTCTTCTTTCAATTCACATAGCATTCTATTTAAATTTTTACAGTATTGGTTGTAAAGGAATGGTAAAATAGACTTCATCCAATCCACATTTTACAGTAAATTCTTCGGAAATTTTGTCATTCACCATTATGTTATTTGTTTTGTTAATAAAAATGTTCATCATTGTTTACGTTCTTTTCTCTTGTGTCTTTTTCATACCTCTTTTCTGTGTAAGAAAGATCACAAATAAAAGAGAGCACCACCACTACCAGTTAATTTTGTTGACAATAAAAAAAATCTGCATCATATTCACCCTATTATACCATCTTTACACTTTCTCTTCTGACTTAATTTTCTTCATGGAAATTGTAAAATATCATCTTTTTCTGCCTGAGTTATAAGACTTTGTTTATGTCCATAAAATGAATCCAATTTTCTCCTTTAAAATCATTAAATCTTCATTTTTTCCAAATCTGGATGGGTATTGTTTTACATGAGCTCATAAATAAAGTAGTTAATAAGTGTATACGGAAATGGAAAGGGAATTCTAGTCTAAACCAAACCAGCCAGATCTGACCAGTCTTTCCTTGCCTGATACGAAAGACTTCTATATACAGTATAAGGAAGAGAAGAGAGGAAGAGAAGAGGAAGTTTAAAGGAATTTAAAAAAAAAATTACCAAACCCGCCAGATAGAAGATACTCGACTAACTGACTGGTATTACTGGTTTCCTTGCCTGATAGAGGAAGACCTCATATACAGTATAAGGAAGCCCTATGAAAAAAGAATGTCCGGAAATTGCCACCAAAATTGTCCGGGTGCGTCCGGAAAATGTCCCACACGTCCAGGAAATGTCCAGAAAACTGCAATATTCCGGACACTGAGACATTAACTCGCCTAGACATTTTCAGGACGTTTTCTAAAATATTGCAATATCTCAACGTCCGGAATATTGCGATTTTCCGGACATTTTCTGGACATGTGGGACATTTTCCGGACACACCCGGACAATTTTGGTGGCAATTTCTGGACATTCTTTTTTCATAGGGAAGATAATAAGAAGTTTATTAAAGGGAATTGTTGGAGTAGTTATTAAAAATGATAGAGAAATAAACTTAGTTAAAATAATGAATGAGCTCTAAGGATATTTTAATATATTTAATATGATAATTAAAAAAATAATATGGAATTTTAGAGGTATTTATATAATTAAAAATATTAAGAATATAAAAAATGAGTCAAAATTATCAATAATACAATAATAAATTACATTACGTAAAATTCTGATCATTGCAATTTGTTCACATGAAAAGTTTCTATATTTGGCTAATGACTCATGATTTCTCCCTAATATTCAAAATTCGCAACTAATTGATAAATCATGCATGATCAAAAAAAGCCTAATTAAAAATTGAATAGCTAAATATGGAATTTAATTTGCCACATAATATATTAGAAACATGACTTTTATTTGATATTATATTACAAAAAAAAGTATACTGTTGTAGCCCGAACGCCAAATCTGATCAAATGGGACAACCCTATCTGTAAAATTTAACTATATCCCAAACTAAACTAGTAAATTTTAAATGTTTAACGTTTAAAAATTTAGAATTTATTGCTGAAGGAGCGTTCAGTAAAATTGATAAAGCTGAGTAAAAAAGACAAAATCATATCCGTTCTAAAATTGATCAAAATTATGAAGTTGTTTTCAAAAATCTTAATAATTCTTAATAATTTTATAAGTTATTGCAGTTACAATCTCGTTTTCTAGCATCAAACAATCTATCGTGAACAAAATTGTATTTGAATATGAAAATTTTAAATATTGTGGTTATATCACTTTGTTAAATTATTAATATCATGCAATTTTACTGACAAAATATTACTAATTGGACTATTAGAGATGATTTTGGGTAATATTTACAATATTTATCATGAGATTCGCTCTACTTATAAAGTTTAAAATTTTTTTTTTTTTGAAAGTATATTAAATAAATGTAATTATATATTGTAAAAAAATATGAAATATACACAAATTTTAATAAAATAAAAATTATGGAACGTATTTAATATTCTAAGTTTCACAAATGTAGATTTTTATTCAAACACATTTTATAATTAAATGATCAATTATATAAAATCACCTTCCCTATAAAAAATTTGCATAGTAAAAATATACTGAAAATATGCTGATAGCTAATAAGGTAAAAGCTAGATAATTTTGATAACGGGACGTAGGTAAAGCGAAAATAACATAGCGACTCATCTTGAGCAAACTAAGATGAATTTTTTCTGCACAATTTTATTTCAAAATTTTCAAATGTTTGATACATAATACAATTCTTTTACTACAGGTCAGGTAAAGACAATGTCATTTAATTTAGAAATCTTTAAAGCAGAACCATAATCATCAAGAGATTATCAGAATAATGTGAAGTATTTAATATTAGTAAGTATATTCAGTACCTGTTTGGTGGCTTTTATAAACTTTTATTCTGTATTATCCCTTGGAATGTAGGTTTTCACATGCTACTATTTTTCAGGCAAATTTGCCTGCATTACAACAAATTTGGGAAGAGGGTTTTTCCAGCCAGGCAAGCAATTGGCGATATTAAAAAATTTTCGCTTTCACGGAAATTCATTTTATTAAACCAAAATGATATATGAAATTTTTCACTACCTACATCATCACGAGACCCTTATTGATCCATTTTCTACATGTCAATATGTAATAATTTTTTAGGTTCTTTAGTTATACAAGGGCTTGATTTATCATTTAGCTTGCTGTTAGGATCTAAAAGATTTAAAATCTTTTAATAATTTTTTATATAATTCTTTTGGCAAAATTTTTTTGTACTATAAAGTAATACTTTATCCACAAATTCTTTAGAAGTTAAATTGTAGAATCTAATGAATGGAATAAATTATTTTTTAAAGTATTAAAATCATCTTTTAAATAGTTTATGACATCAGAAGGAAATTCTGCTGGATTTTGAGCAATTTCCCATTTAAGTACGTTGTTCCAAACTTAAACTTCGCTCATTTGAAGATTATCATTTTGAATAATTGAGTTCAGCTTTTTATTGTAAATTCAATATGATTAAGTGATTTTGTTTCATTATTCAGTTCCTTCCTTCCTTTTTTTTCATATGAAGCTTTCCGCTTCTTACAATATTAAACAATATTGTACGGTGGTATTTCATTGGTTAACGTCACTTCGTGACGTTAACCTATATAAATGCACACCGTACAATATCCATTAATTATTTATTATACTATGAAGATATTATGTAAATAAGTGTATATTTTGTCATATAAGCTGCAATATGTAATTCCATATTTGGTTCAATATTTCATTGCTTATTGAATGACGAATCTCGATCAGATTATTCATGAGAAATTTGTGTGACATGACTCAATTGACTAATTTATTATTGTATCGTTGATAATTTTGACTCATTCTTGTATTCCTAATATTCCTAATTATTATAAATACTTCTATTTTTTTCAATATTCCATATTATTTTTCATATCATCCAACATGTAGCTCTAATTTATTATTGTCCTAATTTTATTTTTTCCCTGTAATTTCACTTTTTCTTTGTAAAAACTACTCCCTTTAAAACTCTTTCTTATCTTCCTTATACTGTATATGGAGTTTTCTCGTATCAGGCAAGGAAGACCGGTTTGGTTTCTTTTTTTAAAACTCCTTCAAAATTCCCTCTTATCTTCCTAATACTGTATATGAGGTCTTCCTCATATCAGGCAAGGAAAGACCAGTCAGATAGTCGAGTATTTCCTAACTGACGGTTTGGTTTAGATTAGAATTCTCTCTTCATTTCCTTACTTAAATTATGAGCTCATGTAGTACCGACACCCATACAGATAGATATGCCAAAGTTTGGAGAAAGTGAAGATTCTCAGATGAAGAAAAAGATGTTAAGAAGAATAAAATACGGAAAAGTTAATAGGATTGATAATGGACATTTAAATAATAGAACAAATAAACAATGAAAATTGAAGAATTCACAGTAGTAGAAAGTTGGTGGACAAAGAAAAATTACCATTTCTTCACAATCAGCAATTTCTCTTGGAAATCAAATCAGAAAAATATTATTATTAACCTTACATTCAGTGCATTAAACACAAACTTGCAACAAGAAAAAGAAGCAATAACCTGCATACCTTTCAAGACCAAGTGTAGATAAAAATACTACCAAAAATTATCCTTCAACAAAATGACTTGATATTTATTTAGTTCATCAATATAAGATGGAGAATAGATATGGAAGATGTACCTGACTTTTCTGGTTATATTCTTACTTTCTTTGGAGTTTATGATGAACATTTAGGAAAGTTACTAATATCTATATTGAAAATGCTGGAGAGCTGTGATGAGTTGCTGGTTTAGCAGGAGATCATAAACCGAATCTTGAAAAAGAAGCTAAGCAGGAGGTGATGTGAGTTACGTAAATTTGACTCATACTCTTGGAAATTTTGAAAAATGTAAGATAATTCTGATAAAGGGCCAGAGGAACGAATTTAATTGCTCTTTTCAGTGTAAATTCTCATAAAATTTATATAGAAACTCATTTCTTGGTCTTAGCATGTGATAGAATCTGGGATTGTATGTCATCATAACAGGTTATTTTAACGATTAAACAAAGATCTAAATAAGGCTTGTGAAAATTTAATGGATGAATGTTTATCAGAAAGTAGTATGTGTAAATATGATTATAATCATTATAGACTTCTTACATGACTTAGAAAGGAAAAATAGGTCGAACTAATTAATAATAGATATACAAATGTAGTAAGATAGATCTTTTAATAATATTTGCAATATCTATTTTTTTTTAAACACATTGATTATTAAATAATAATAGTAATAATATTTAAACTGTTTTTTCTAAAAGATACAAACATGTAATAAAGACTTAAATTTAATAAAAAATACAATGAATAATGTTTCTTTATTGATTTTTACATATGAGAAAAGATTTTAAACCATCGTAAGTATTATAGTTATATATTTTTTCAAGATCAAATATTATTTAAAGAGATATTTTGTATAATGCATAGATATTTTGAGAACCGGTTTAATGAATTCTTTATAATCTTCAGAGGATACGCTCAAGACAGTCCAATTTATAAATTTCAAACGAAGTTTAATTAATAAATAATTCAAAGAATCGGTCATATATCTGTGTACAAAGAAAGTATCTGAAATTATTCTTAACTTCATTTACCTGAAATTGATATTAAGAAGACTATATCAGTTATATAAAAGAAGAACGTATTAGCGATCATATATATTATATTGATAAAAATAAAAAGTTCTAATGCTTAAAGATGCGATCAAAAAATTATTTTAGTAAATTGATACAATTGGTATTAAACTAAGATTTATAGATTTATAAAACTTGAGCAACTTAGCAACTTAGATTCTGTTTCAGATGTAGTCAAATGGCCAAACGTGCTTGGTTAATCACTGGGGAGGTAGCACGTTTACGTGGGAAATCTTTTCTTTTCCACAGCTTTTTTTATTTTTTTGTGTGTGTGTCAGATAGATATAATAATACAATAGAAATATGATATTTTTAAGTTTTAAAAAAAATTATTATTATTTTAAAATTCACGCGTTCGTGTATAAAAAATTTTTTTTTTTTTTTAAGGATTTTAAAATTTTTTTTTACTCGAATCGTTTTGAGCTTAATGAAAATTTGCACGAGTTTTTTTATCAATGTTTATAGTTATTTATTTAATGTTTCAATAATTTAACGGTTATTCATTTTTATGCGTATAAAATGAATATACAATATCGAAATTTAATAATAAATTTCCTTTTTGCTTTATTAACAATTTTTCAAATTGTTTTTTTAAATTAAATCGCTACCAAATTTTCCACACTGTTTTAACTTTATTCATATAATATTTTGTCTTCTTTTAATTTATTCTCTTTCACACCATGGTGGCGCCTCTCAATCGTTAACAAAGAATATGACAATATTTTATCTGAAATTAAAGAAATCAACAGAATCAAACATAAATGGTTAAAATAAAAAAAAAACCGAGAAAAATCTGATATTAAATCTCCAACAAATATTACTTTCAGTAGATATTATTATATAAAAAGGAGAATAATCAGGACATAGAAGCGGATTTCACATAAACGTTTGTAGAATTGTTAATGAATAATTATAAATATTTTGACAGTGTCAGTAGTATGGAATAAATTTACTATCCCCAGTGTATTGATCAGCCAAATCTATGAGATTAGAACCAAAGAAATAATACCTTGCAAAGAATTTAAGTACCCAAGGATACAAGAAATGACACCATAGAAATCTCTAACCGAAACAATACTAAGAGATGAATCGTCTACGTCAAAAAACAATGAAACTTTCTTCACCATCGATAGTAACATAACATATTAGTGTCAGAATACTTCAAAAAAACTTGAATTTGACAATTGCAATGTAATTATATATATGTAGATGGAAGGATGACAACAGCTAAATGTATACGACTATACGCTAAATTCGAGTTAGAACATTTCTTGGAACGCTGTATTACAAGGGCAAATAGAAGGTATCTCTGCAACTTTCCAGAAATTAACCCAACACAGACACTTTAATTTCGACCCTGGTGTCAGAGACAAGTTCACAGTCATCATGTACCAGATATACATCTCAAATATTTGTAAGGAAGTGTCTGAATAGCCTTGGTAGACGTTGCTTTTTTCATAACGTTGAACTATAATTACGCACAAGTATTTTGTGGGTGAAAATTCCTTGGTATCTCACGAACATATCACATCCATCCACCTCACAAACACGTTTAAATTCACTCACATATAAAAAAAACATTTCAAAATTCCAACTCATAACTAACCATCAAGACCCTGCTGCAAAAAAATTCAGGCAATCAAAATAAGAGGTAGAAGTGCAATTGGTGTTTGCATTACAAAAGTAAGTGATGTCTATGAGATCGAATTTGTGTTCATCATTCCACCAGATTGTCAAGTTTTCTTTTATTCCATTCATGTTGTGTAGCGTTTTGTAGCTCAATCTTTGAGAATTTCTAAGTTTCCATGTGATATATGCGACCTTTACCATTGTTAATAATTTTTTATATCCTTCTTCGGTAAGTTGTGTACAATGAATGTGTACAATGAATGAACATTTTTTGGATTAATAAAAAATCATATCCATTCTTTTACTTTCTGATTATGCTGATGCTATTTTAATTTTAGTTTTTCTTAATTTGTCACTTTTCACTAATATTTTATTTAATAAACTTCACTCCGTATGTTTCAAAAACGCAAACAATGGTATTTACAGTTAATGTGAATAATTATTGTAATTGTGGGCGTTTAACAACTGATTTAGCGTAATTAAGTTTCCTGCAATTAGAAATAATGGTGCAAACACTTTTAATGATGTCAATTTACATGAAAAAAATGCCAAGAAATTTATCTTATGATTTCATAAATTTTCGGGTATGGTACGAAATCCCGAAACTCAAAATCCCGACAGGCCAAAATCCCGACACTC
>QKYT01000011.1:323766-345857 GCA_003550305.1 Glomus cerebriforme | reverse complement strand
GAGATTTTATTTTCTAACCTAGATTTTTTTAAAAGAATTTAGAACATATTATAGTAAATTAATATTTATACTTTATTATTTGCATTTTTACATATTTATATTTTTTTTTATCAAACAGTTATTATTAATTTATTAGAAAGCAAATAGATTTTAGTGTAAAAACTCTATATAAAGAATGAACAATATACTATTCCATGAATTTATGGTTACCATTGCACATTTATTTGATATATTCATAATAAAAAATAAAGAACATACAAATGTTGTTGTCATATAATGTTACAAAATTTAGTAAAAAAAAGTCATTTTACTCAAAACAATCTTAAATTACATTCAATATATAAAATTTTATAGATAATGTCCAAATATTTCATTTTAATAAGCTACAATATATTATATCTAAGAAATTCATTCAACAAAGTAATCCAATTTATTAAACAATTATTGATAATGAGGAGAAAGAAAAAATCATCACACTACCTATTAATCCTAGTACAGTAGTGGCGGAAAAAAATGGCACTGAATAAAAATCAATTTACGCAATCAATTTTTATTAAAATCGTTTGAAATTTAAAAATTAAGTAAATAAATACTATATTTTTTATACATAAAATTTTTAGTATTGAATAATATTGCCGTTTCTTCGAATTACTAATTCTATTCGCTTTGGCATACTATTTATTAAATTAAGGCAGAGGGTTTGATCTATGTTACCCCATTCCCCCTTAATAATGTCAACAAAAATCCCTTGAGTAACCGATTTTTTTCACTAATTCGTTTGTTGACCTTTTTTTTCCACCCTTTTCTTAAGAATTGACCATAGGTTCTCTATGGGATTGAGGTCTGGTGAATATGAAGGCCAATCAAGAACTGTAGGACATTGATTTTCAAGAAGAGACACCGTAAGCCTGGCCTTATGCTTCGGGTCATTGTCCTGTTGGAATGTCCAGGACTTCTCAAGAAGCTGAGATGCTTGATTAAAAAGATTGTTAGTTAAAATTTCACGATACAACTCCCTATTCATGTTTTCAGTAAATATGTGAAATTCAACAATTCATCGTGCACAAAAAGCCCCCAAACATGAACTTTGAACGGGTGTTTGACAATTAACCTTGTTTTAAATCTTTGGGTTTTTTTAACTGAGATGTCCATCAATATAATGTCCTTCGTGGGAACTTAGTAATTTTTTGTAGTTCGCTCATACTTCGTGTTCCATTTTGCCATAATGACTTAACAAGCTCGTTGTATTTTATGTGGTCTTTTTAAATTGAATGTGTCACGACTCATGTCACATGATTACAGAATTTTTTTTTTACGCGTGATCAGTATTGTATTTCAATATAATATTACGCCAATGTGATATGTTTCTGAATTTGGAATCAAAAGCAAAATCACATAAATAAAAAGTTTTAGATTATATAAGTTTTTAAGATGAGAAAATCTAATATTAGTTTAGTCGGTCAAGGAGAATCTCCATTTATTCTATGTAGCTTTTAACTTTTTTTTTTTGCAATCAAAACAATCGAATCAAAGTTTATAATTTTCATTCCCTTGAATCTCAAATAATATGGTAAATTGGTAATTTATAATTTATTATACGTACTGTGCTATTAGAAAAAAGATAAGATATGCAATATAAATTATAAACCAATCTTATTTTAATAAAATACAAACAAATAAGCAAATAAATTTGATTTATGAAAAATTGGCACTAGTTAATTAAAAGAACCCAAAATAAGTATTTAAATACTGTAATCCAAAATTAATATAATAGTTAAACCAATTTTGCTCAATAATTAAGAAGTTGTGAGGCTTCACGTAAGAATGCTCACATTTTTTAATATGAATTAATTAACTATTAAAAAAAATAAATAAATAAAACAAATCCATTCAACGAAATTTGAGAGGCGGATTTGTCCATAGGGCTGAACCTACAAAAAATAAAGAAAGAAAAAAATTAATGTATTATTTTTAATAAAAAAAAGTAACTTATGTTAATGAATTGAACGTAAAAAATTATTATGTAAATAAATATCTTTAATGAAAAAAATCAAATATTGTATTAAAAGAATGCTTACCTATTATAATTAATGATCTTTCGCTCATCCATTCCGGAGAGAGTAGCTGAACCTAAAAAAAAAGAATTAAAAAAGAAAAAGCATGCCTACCTATCATGAAGAAAGGGATAAATCCTAAAAAAAAGTGAAATCACTATTAATAAATATATAAAAGTAACCATAATCTTAATGAATCGAATGAAAATGCTCAACTATCGTTATTTATGATGGATAATGATCCTTCCGTTTATCTATCCCAAAGAGAAGGGCTGAATCTACTAAAAAAAATTAATAAATTATTTTAAATAAAAAAAAAGTAAATATCAATTAAATTAAAAAAAAAGAATCCCACCTATTGCCCTTTTTAAAATCACAATTCAGTTGCTGATCTATACATATAAAATAGCCAATATACACTTATGATATCATTGAATTTTTGTCCTCAGTAATACAATGCATGATCGGCAAAATCCTGTGATTTGAGGTTTATGCTTCACTGCTTCACTTAAAAGACTTTTTAAATAAAAATTTAATTTGCAACTTTTACAATTAATTTATTAATCTGCAATGTATTTTTTTTTCACACAATTTGCTTTCTCGTAATCAATTTAATAGTAGTTGATTAAATTTATTTGTCACACTTTTGTTGCACAATGGAGGCGTAATGGATCTGCAGTATTACCGTGCACAAATAAATATTGTTGCGTTAATAATTTTCTATTTTTGAATTATTTTCCCATAATGTCTTATCTGCTATTATGAAATGCAAGCATATTATAATATTAATAATCCTTTATATGAACAGATTATTCAAAAATCTGATAAAATGAATATAAAAGAAATAGAACCTACAATTCAAAATATTAATGAAATCATATTTGAAGAGGATTTATGTATTGTCATTGATGAACTAGTTGATCTTTATTTTAAGGAAGCGAATAAAGGAAAAATTGAAAATGAAAGGAAACAATATATTTTTGATTAGCGATAGAGACGAAAAAACAAATTTGGACCAAAAGAAATAAAGATATAATAGAAATAGAAAGAAAAAGAGGGATAACGAGTAAAGATAAAAAACAATCGTGAAAAAAATAGAGAAATAACAGTAAAAGAAGAAAATATGGAAAACATAAAAATAACAAACAGTTGGAAGGGAAATTGTATAAGAGACGCGAATTATAACGAAATATGGTATAAAACTAATATAAAAGATGGATAATTTTCTAATTCTATTTATTTACTTGGATATTTTATTTATTTTGGAATTGCAATTGACAATAATAAAGGAAATTGAATTTTATCAAAAAGCAGCAGAATTAAAAATTGTGTAGCACAATTTGATTTTTCTTATTTATATATGTGCGGAAAAGTTATTGAAATGGATTTTAATAAAGCTTTAAAAAAAGTGGCAGATGGAGGACATTCAGGTGGAATAAATAATTTAGGATATCGTTATGAACATGGAATAGGAACCGTTGCTAATGGGCAAAAGGCATTTTAAATTATATCAAAAGGCAGCAGATTTGGGGAATTCACAAGGAATAAATAATTTAGGATGTCGTTATGAAACAGGAATTGGAACTGATATTGATATTCAAAAGGCATTTGAATTGTATCAAAAAGCAGCAAACATGGGAAATGATTCAGCCCACAATAGAAATTAATTGATTTATGTTAAATATTTTAATAAATAAAATAATTTTTAATTAAAAAAGTTTATTTTTTTAAATACAGTAAATAAATGTTTTTTTTTTGCAATTATTTAAAAATTAAAAATAAAAATTTTCAGTTTAATTAAATGTCTCTAATCTATGCTAACTTAATAAATCTAATTAATTTTACTAATTGTTATTCAAATATTGTTTATTGTTTTATCCGATTCTATTAACAATCTCCAATATTTCCATTCAACAAAATTTTGTTATACTTTTTTCCATTTTCTTATTTGATTTTCTAATTTACGTCATTATTCTTTCTATTTCTATCTTATACATCTTTGTTCTTTCATATGTTTCAATTAACATAGAACTTGTTAACTTCAAATTATTCTCACGTTTTATTTCTTGGGTATGCTGTTTCCACTTTCCAGTTCTCTGGGTATTTTTTTCTAATTCTCACTTTTTTCCACACCTCATAAGTAATCTCCGATAGTCCTGGTACTTTCTTCATTTATATAATATACTTTTCCTCAAATTGTTCTTTCCATTTTTTTTTTCTTGTGCATTTCAGTTTCTAGCTTTCTCCTTATTCCTTCTTATTGAAATTTCATTTTCAATAATTTCTTTAGTCTTCATCGATTCTTTATTCATCCATTTATCTAATTTTAGTTGTTGATTTCTCGTTATCACACAGATCGCATATTTGTGTTATCCTTAGATTTTTTTGTCTTTACGTCTAACATGACCACTGCATCTTATTTTTTCTACTTTGTATATTTTATTTCCCCATTTTCTTTTAATAAAATTATTTCTTTCTTATCAATTTGTTCTGTTAAATCCAATAATATCTTGATTATGTTCTTTTTAGGAAAAGCAGGTCTGGTTTAAATATTTTACGCTATTCTTAACTTGTAATAATCTTTTGCCAACAGATGGTATCTTTAGAGTTACTGGATTTTTTGAAATTGAAATAAGTGAGGAGGGAATTCTAATCTAAACCAACCAGTCAGTTAGGAGATACTCAACTATCTGACCGGCTTTCCTTGCCTGATATGAGGAAGATATCATATACAGTATAAGGAAGTTAAAAGGGAGTTTAAAGGAGAAAAAAAAAACCAACCAGCCAGTTAGGAGATACTCGACTATCTGACCGGCTGATACGAGGAAGGTCTCAATATAGTATAAGGAAGATAAGAGGGAGTTTAAAGGGGGTAGAGGGGATAGATGGGATAGTTTTAAAAAGGATAGTTTTAAAAGGATAGTTTTTAAAAAGGATTATAGAAAGAAAATAAATTGGGATAATAATATAATTAAAGATACCAATCAGAAAATATGAAAATTAATAGAAATTTTGAAAAAAAGGTGGTATTTATATTTAAAAATAATAAGAATATAAAAATGAGTCAAAATTAATAATGATATAATAATAAATTAAGCACGATGAGTTGCATCATGCAAAATTTCTATAGTTGGAAAATATCTATTTTTTAGTTATAGTTTATATTTTTATGTGATACAAATTAATAATCAATGATTTATTACATTGATTTCACATGCATCACATGCCATAACTTTACTCATCTATATTTCATCATATTAGCCATCATTATTCAACTTTGCTAAAAAATAAAAATTTTTTATATATCCCTAAATTTATTTTCATATGAATAATCCTTTCGGAGTAGTCTGGAAGAAATTTTAGGATCAAAAATTTTAAATTATTTTCTCATATATTGGACAGTTGTTAATCAAAATATGATAAAATTTATTTGTTATTTCAAATAATTACATTTATTTACTAAAAAAAGTACAAGAATGTTTGGTTTGAGGTAATAAAATTACACAATTATTCGAATTTACTATGCTTATAATTATAATTATTAATTAATCATTATTTGCTCATTATTTTAATACACTTAAAGCCAAAAGATATCAGAAATATCAGAATTTCAAGCAATGAAAGTTTATTTGTCTAAAAGTCAAATATACAATAAAATTATATTATTACTATGGACACAAATAATGGTAGTTTTTTTATATTATTTGCACTTTCTTAATAAAAAGTTACATTACATTTATCAGAAAATAATTAAAATAATGACAAAGTCTAATTTTTTGTATTTCTTTATTTAGATATATTTACTAAAATTGATATTAGAGATACAAAAAAAACAAACTTAACTACAACTAACAAGCCAAAGAAGTTTGAACCCTCAAAGAAAATCAAAGTGCAGTCCCTTGATATTGGTTTATACACTTATATTAATTAATGGAATTTATAATTCCATTATGGAATGTTATTGGAAGGAATGTTTAGACTTTTTAAAAAGAATAACCATCATCAAACTGAAATTTTATCAGAATTTATTCAAACTACAACCACATGCATATTTGGAATTGTAAATTGATATGTTTGAAAGTTTAAATTTGAAGATAAATTACCAAAATGGATTTCCATTCAAAATCTGAAGAGTGTGATAATTCTACAAGAAAATATATGAACACTTAAATGTTCAATACAGTATATGGATGATATACAGATAAATATTATTATGATCGTAAAGATACGATGAATTGGAATTAGTTTGTACAAGAGTTCAAAATATACCAGTTTATGTTTTGATAAAAGGAAAGTGGCAGTCTATTTTTTTTACACATAACAAAAAAGTATTTTGTTGGTAAAATAAACAAAAAGCAAAGCACAGATAGGTATGACACATGTGACAAGTTGTATGCACTTTAACTCCATCAGAAAACATGACATTATCTAAAATTATAAAAAGAATTAGCAAAGAACAAATTTATTATATTTTATAGAGTTTTTTTTTCTTATATCGATCGTATTTGTCAAATTTCAAAAGAATAAATATCTTTGCACTCATAAATTTTCTAATTTTGCAATAACACTGGTTCGATAACTTCAGAAAAAAAGATTAATAAATCTGTCAAAACTTCTGGGGTTTATGGAAGTACAAATTGTGGCACGATGCTAAAGTATTCTATATATGGTCTATACTGAGTCTATAAAAATAGTATCTTATGATTAATACTAGAATTCATAAGTTTTAACTTTAAAATTTAACATAATCTATAATAACATTACATGTAAGCCCAGAAAATTTTCTGATATTTAATCAAAACTTAATTATAATCAATAATTGTAGTTTAGAACATAATCAAGAGGCATAGTAGACAATAATATGAAGAATTAGAGTTTGTGAATTTTTGAATATTCAGTTTATATAAATATAACTAGCCAGTTAGAAGGGACTCAACTTAACTAACCAACCAGTTTTTCCTTGCCTATTATGAGGAAAGTCAACCCATATACAGTATAAGGAAGATAAAGAGGAATTTAAAAAGAATTTTTGAAAAAATTTAAGCTAATATAAAGTTATTTATTGGAAGAAGTAAGTATTTATATATTAATTGAGAATACCTTTTTAAAGTTTACTAAAGATGTGTTAAGATGTTTATAAGAATTATTAATTTATTAATATTAAATTTTTACTTAATTTAAGGGATAAATAAATTTGGCAATGAATTACATAGTCTAATATTCCACTTTAAAATATTGATCACATATCAGTGCATTTTATGATATTTTAAAAAATAATTGTTTAACGGATCATTAAATAATTTTACCATACATACATAATCGTAATTTACAACTTTATGTATCACTCACATGTTTATGATAAATTGTTGTTAATATACAACAAAATATTATGTTCTTTGATTGATATACTAAAATATTTGTGAAAATTGATCCCTAGACGCTATTTATTAAAAAAACTTATCAAATTTGACATTAACTTCAAATTAATCTTTAAAAGCAATCTAATAATTAATGATTTAAATTATGCATTTGGAATAGAACAGAATATGAAAGTAAGAAGAAAGAAAATATTGAGAAAGGAAAAGAGGACACAGGAATAGATGAAGAAATAAGAGAAAGTGAGAGAAATATAGAAGATACATTAGAAAAGAATAAGGAAAAAGAAATGAGCCATGAGATACCAGAAACTCAGACATTAGAGGGAACGGAAGTAAAAGGATTTGACAAACTGATAGAAGAAATGAGAGACTGGAGAAAGGAGTTAGAATGAGAGAATGAGAAATTTAATAGAACAACAAGGGAATATGAATATGTCAAAGAAGAAGAGAATATGTATAGTAAAGCCAATATAGAAGACAAAAGGATAATAAGGTAGGAAAGAGATAATAAGGATCAAGAAAATAGGAAATCAACAACAGAAGATGATAAGAAAAGCAATGAAAATGAACAAGAAGAAGAAATAAAGCTGATAGTAAAAGTGAAAACATTATAAATACAGGACCATTTAATCCAAGTGGAAAATCAAAATCAAAAGGATCGAGTCAGACTGAAAGTGAAAGCAAATTAAGTGACTATAATCTGAATAACTTATTCAGAATGGCAACAACAGCGGATATAGAGTGAATTAATAGGCAAATGTTTATAAATGCAGGAAGCAAATATCTGAGGATGTAGATATATCTTCAAGTGTAGTAAGATATTGTTGTACTTCTTTTTTAGTAGATGGTAAAGATTGGTCTTGTTTAAATTAAATATAATAAAAAGAAAAAAAAAGTTAAAATGATTGTTCAAGTAATAAAATTACAAAATTATGAAAAATGAAAAAAGTTTTTTTTTTAAAAAAAAAAATACTATCTAATAATAAGGGATACACTCATTTCTTGATTATCCAAATAAAATGAAAAAGAAATCTATTATACCATCTCCTTGATCTAAAAAAAAAAGAAAATATACATAGAGAAGAAAAAGAAAATGGAAAAAAATAAGGAGAATGGAAGATCAAAAGAAAAGTTGGATTAATTCAGCAAAAAGAAATTGCATTGGATGCAATTACTTAGTATGATCAATACCAAACATTACACGAAACTTGCTTATTATATTGTGCATTAACGATTTTCACTTTTGGAAGTTTTAAAAAAATAATTTATGAAATACTCTTGGATTTACAACTCCTTATCCTAAAACCTTCTTCATTAAGCAAAATGGGAAATTAGGGAAAAAAAGATTTATTATGTACAGTATTTATTAATGATAATGGATTATTAATTAAACCTGACTACAATTTTGAGTTATTTTAATTGTTATTTTAATAAACCAGGAACTATGATAATTAATATTGTCTGGTGTAATATATGGACACTTATAAATACTTTCTTCTCGAAGAATTTGAAATATTACAGTAATAAAAATGATTAATTTGTAATCTATATTTGTTAACCTTCTATTTTATAGATTCTAAAATTGATATTACTAAACTAATATCAATTTTCAAGGATATTTAAAATTATTAAATAGGAATCTTTAATTTTAACTTTAAAATCTTACATAATAATAGATTAAATTAACATGNTTAAGCAATTTAAATTNTAGTTTACTATTTCAGATTCATTAAAANATTTTTTCATTTTTCAAAATAAATAATTGAATTTTTCTTCATTATCTATATTATTTTCATTATTATCACGAAGATGAATATTCTGAATGATTTTTTTAATGCATGATCCTCCCAGTAACAGAAACTTAATATTTTTGGACAATGGAACTTTCTTACCAATAATTGTGCATAGATAGTTGGATTGGAACTTCAAAAGTTTTTATTTGAGAAAAAAAATTAAAAAAAATATATAGTTATGAAAAATTTATATTTAAAAAAAATTAAGGAATACTTTAATAGGTATCAATCAGATTTTTCTTATTTAAACATAATAAGAAATTTTTTTAAAATAAAAATTTTTCTTTAGATTTGGTTTCTTTTTGCAGATACTTTTTTTATATTAAATTATTTTTATAATTTATTTTCAATCATTGTGGGAATTTTTTCCTTTAACTTTTTTTTTAATTCTACTATCTCACTGTCGCACATGTGATCATTAAAAATTTATTGTGTTGAGATTCATATGATTGACTTATAAAATATTAATAACATTTCATTATGACTGATGATTAGCTATGTATGAAATCTAGTATCTTCTAATATTACCTAATATTAAAAAAAAAATAAGAACACGTAAAAAATATGGATTGTGACTCGTGTACAATTATACCTTACTTGGCTAGTCAATTAGCTCGTGATTAAAAATATAATAAAAAAAATCTAAATTAAGTAGTACATTACATAATCAATAATAACAATACATAATAAGTTCTCATGACACATCTCTTGTAAATTTTACAAAAGATAAAAAAAATAATTATAAATACCTATAATTTTCTTTTAAAATTTTTTTTTTCCTAAATTTGAAAAACTAGATTTACTGGATTCTTTCTTTAAACTTTTCTCTCTCTTGCTCTCTTGATAATTTTATCTTTTCTTTTTCCTTTTTAAAAACTAAATTCTCAGTCCCTTTAACCTCACTTTCTCTTACTTTCCTTACTTATTTTGTGCATAACTATATTCTTTTTCAGCTGATTTTTTATACCATTTAAATTCAACTTTATCTTTTTCAACACCAATTCCATATTCATTATACTATATATAGAGGTCTTCTTCGTATCAGACAAGTCAGATAGTCGAGTATCTCCTCTCTGGCTGGTTTGATTTTTTTTTATAATCCTTTAAGCCCCTTTTAATTTCCTTATACTGTATATAGAGGTCTTCCTCGTATCAGGCAAGGAAAACTGGTTAGATAGTCGAGTATCTCCTAACTGGCTGGTGGTTTAGATTAGAATTCACTCTTTACTTATTTTATTTAATTCCAAAAATCCAGTAACTCTAAAGATATCACCTATTAGCAAAGTCTGAAGTAATACAAATACCCAAAGAATACCTGTAAAGCGATAAAGCCCAAAACCAGCTTTTTCTAAAGAAGATAAAAAATAAATAACCTAATGCATATGGAATATTATGGACTTATTGAAAAAATCTGGCAAAATATATATTTAAGGATATAAAAGAATATGCAGTCATAATGAGGAAATATCAAAGAAAATAATTTTATAAACGATGAAATATGAAAAAAAGATATAAAATAACAAATAGAAGGTGTAGTTATACCTTTTAAAAAGTAAAGACAAATAATATAAATTTACAATCTATGTGACAACAAAAAAGCAAAAACAATTAGATGGATAAATGGGTGAATGAAGAGTTGATGAAAGACTAAAGAGATCATTGTTATGGTGGCAGAAAGAAGAAAAGATATGAGAAGTTAAAAAACAGATATATTCACAGAAAAGAGTTGGAAAGAATAAATTTAAAGTGTATAAACAAACAAATATCCTGACAGAAAATAAGAAAAGTGCCAGAAATATTGGGATCACTTATGAAATGTGGATAAAAAATGAAGATTTGATGAGAGAATAATTGAGAAACATATTAATGTGATAAAGGAACAATAAACCAAAAAATAAATTTGAGGTTTTACTATTTGAACAGAAAGGATATTATGAAAATCAATTTGAAACAAAAGATATGATAAGATGGATAGTAGGAAATAAATGGTGTAGATTAGAACAAAAATAACAAAAAGAAAATAAACAAGAATATTAGTAGAAATAATATAGATAGGATAATAAAGGAATACAGTACAAGAAGAAACAATTAGAAAATAACACAATGATACAAATGACAATAAATAATATTTACTAAAATTAATGATAGAATAGTTTTTATATAGCACTTTTATTTTTAATTTTTAAAATAATCAAAGTACAATTAATAATTTTATGTATTTTAATTTCTATTAATTTTAATAAATAATTATTTAATTTTCATTGAATTGGTTCAGCCGGATAATTTAACAATTAATGAATGATCTGTACTACTATATAGTCCATTAACTTTAATTTATTTATCCAATTAAAAATTTTATAATTGTAATTAAACCAAATAATTGGATTTCAAAAAATTCCACCAGAATTATTAACCAATTCTTTTTTATATAAATTTATTCTGATTCTTTATTCTATTTTTTTGTTCTTTGTTGAAAAAAAAAATCCGTTTCTTGTAAAAAATGTTAAATGAAAGTTTATACAATCTATATTTCCACCTGCACACATCTCATCATCTAATGTAGATAATTTAAAAAAAGAAAAAAGTACAATGCATTAATAAAAAATTTAGTTATTCATTAAATGACGAACCAATACGCGATAGATTCTTGTATTATACTAATGAAACTACTATAATAAAATGAAATAATAAAATTAATAATGTTACAATTAGTAAGTGCTATGCATGAAAATGAATTTATTAATGATTGTTACATTATAGTTTTAAAAATCTACAAATAATATAATTAGTTGTACATCAAGAAATTATTATAAATAGTATATCTAGAATTTTTGGTGTGATATTTTGGATTCAAAAAATTTCAAAAATCAAAATAATATTAATAATAAAAGTAAAAATTATTTATTAAATAAAAAATTGGATATATATAGTATTGGATTTATTATGTGGCAAATTTTAAATGGATGTCGAAGTGAGGTGGTGTCCATCATGGATACCCGGTGTCTATAGTGGAAACCTGTCCAATTTTTATAAAGTATCTAAGACATTTCAAAAAAAAATGGAAACTTTATTAATATTAAGAGTACACCATGGAAATTGGGCACATTTCCATTAGGATGTTCAGATGTTCATAGTGAGAACTAGACTGAAACTATGTTACTTCGACCAGTGGAATATTTTATTCTGAAGATATGAAATATGATATGTATTTGGCTTTAGAAATACAAGAAGGGAAAAAAGAAAAAGTTATCAATAGAACTCCTTTGGTGTACAGTAACTTATATAAAAATTAGTTATATTTTATTTTAGTTTTTATAGAACAAAATGAAATAAAAATTTTATTTATTTATTACAAGAAAAATTTTTTATTATAATCTTATCTTTAGATGTAATAATTTTATTAAAAAAAAAAAATAAAAAAATATTTGTTATTTTACATATACAATTTGAAATAATACTGAAACTACTGAAATACTTCACATTCTTCTACAGTAAATCACTTTTTTTCTAATCAGTTTTCATAAGAAGATTTTTACTCCAATTACCTAAAAATCCCCATATAATCAGGTTACCTCTACGACTCAAAATATAATTTTTTGCTTGTGACTGGCTTTTATGCTAATTAGTGTGTTTCCAAAAAGAAAGGAGATAGATACTAATTTGGTTAGCATCATGCAGCAAATCGAGGTCCATTCTTTATATATGAAAAAAGATATTGATATTCCACCATTGCAAGTATTTTAACAGCTTCTTTTGATAAAATTTGACATACTCACTTCTTAGGCGTAGCATCTCTTTTATCAGATGATCCAGGTTGGTTATATATCTAAAATATTTGTGCTTTTTCTTTTTCTGGGAGGGTTTTCAACATTTTTACATTTAGTAACTAATACTTCTTTTACCTTTTATCTCATGGTATCAATTTTTCCTTTTTTAATACTTCTTGTGTATATATGAGATGTAGCCCCTGCTTATAGCATTCCTTTAATCATCTTATTCCATTAGCATGAATCTCTTTTGGATATGAAATATGGAAAAGATTAGAATACCTCAACTTGATTCATTCATTGATTCAAATTAATTCGCAATCAAAAAAAAAATAATAAACAGATGGCGGAGATATGGAAAATAATCATGTGATTTGTAAATTTTGGCCGGCATTACGGCATTAAAAGATGCATATTTTACTGCGCATGTTTAAAAAGAAAAATTGTCAATATGGATAATGGTTTTTACTTATCTTTGCTACCATATATTTGGATTTACAGGTAATAATAACAGTAAAAATGACCTTTCTTTTGTAACCAGAATAGTTGTATGGAATTGTAATTAGTATTTAATTTTTTTACTTTTTTAAATATTGTGCATAAAAAGTCTTTTTTTTTTTAATGTTATTTTATATAGTAAGTTATTATTATCATAATGGTATAGAAATAGAATAAATATCGAATAATAAGTACTCTGGAAAAGTTTCTATAATGTTTTTTATTAATTTATTATTTTAAGTATAATATTTAATTACTAGTAAAAGGTAATAATATCTATTTATATTAAGGCATTAGGAGTATTAAGTTTCCATTCAGTTAAAATTCTGAAATTCAATAAATTCATTGTTTATGACATTCTTCAAAATTTATCAAAAAAAAAAAATAATGAGAAAACCAAGTTATTTAACTTTAAATTGTCAGTAAATATTTTTAGAAAATAAAAGAAATGATAAATTGTGGATAACAATTTTTTTTTTAAAAAAAAAGAAATGATATATGATTTAATAAACAATAATGAAAAAATTTTTACTTTTTTTTTGTCATGTTGCCAGCATTGAGATTTGTATAATAATGGACCTTCAAAATATTTTATCTGCGAAAATATGATTAGTAAGAAATCAGATACTCCATGAAATCAAAAATAAAAATCATAAGTCTGATTATTATGATAAAGTGCCACAATTGTCTGGCGTTTGGGCTACAACAGGATAATGCATATTGCGGCATTTTGATTATGCGTAATTTATCAATTAGTTGTGAATTTTGAATATTAGGGAGAAATCATGAGTCATTGACAAACTTTTCATGTGAACAAATAACAATGATCGGAATTTTGCGTAATGTAATTTATTATTGTATTACTGATAATTTTGACTCATTTTTATATTCTTAATATTTTTAATTATATAAATACTTCCAAAATTCCAAAGTAAGATGTTTCATCATATGAATTTTAACTCTATCTTATTTCATTTTTCAATCCTATCCTTGGAGCTCATTCACCTTATTCCTAATTATTCTTCTAAATTTATTTTCTCTCTATCCTTTTAACAAATATTCCTTTGCCTTTATATTCCCTCTTATCTTCCTTATACTGTATATGAGGTCTTCCTCATATCAGGCAAGGAAACCAGTAATACCAGTCAGTTAGTTGANTATCTTCTATCTGGCGGGTTTGGTAATTTTTTTTTAAATTCCTTTAAATTTCCTTTTCTCTTCCTTATACTGTATATGAGGTCTTCTTCGTATCAGGCAAGGAAAGACCGGTCAGATCTGGCTGGTTTGGTTTAGACTAGAATTCTTACCATTTCCTCATATTGACTACTTTATTTGAGCTCATGTAATACAACACTCATCCAGACTTGGAGAAAATGAAGATTTAATGATTTTAAAAGAGAAATTTGGATTCATTTCATAGACATAAATAAAGCTTAATAACTCAGGCAGAAACTGATGAAGAAAAAGACACCAAGAAGAAAAGATAATAAACCTAATGATAGACATTTTAATAACGAAACAAATAATTTAATAGTAAATGACAAAATTACTGAAGAATTCACTGTAGGAGGTGGATTGAATGAAGTCCTTTACAACCAATACTGTAAAAATTTAATGGAATGCTATATGAATTGAAAGAAGAAGGAAACCAAAGTGTTGGGTTCTGGGGCGCAAGGCTGAAACTTAAAGGAAGGACACTAATGATTGAACAAATAGGCATAGCAAAAAGAATAAGCAACATATAATAAATTGATGAAACTAGCATAAAGGAGATTCAGCACAGGAAATTTTACAATTTAGAGTTTATATCAAAGTCTAAGATAAATCTAGGAAAATTTGAATTATGAACAAAAAGAAGAAATCATAATAAATCAAATAAATAAATATAGGAGTAAATTGATGAAAAACGAATAGTCAAAATCATATGTGTAATATGAAAAGAATATTATGTGAAAATCCGGGTGTATGGGTGGGTTAAAGGACAAGAAATGACAATATTTATTTTTTTTATAATTTATGTAATTTTAATCAACCTAATTATATTTACTAAAAATGAATAAGTAATAAAGAAAAACTAATATTAAATTGTTTAAAAACATGAATATAATACAAATACCAAATGATTATATCAGTGAGATATATTATATACTTCTAATATATCAAATGAATGTTATATCATACTCAAAATTTTGCAAATGAGTTTATTTTGACCATAAATCGAATGGAAAAAAATAATTGGCACTTGGCAGTACTTTTAGAAAAATTTTCTAAGAGAGCAATCGTTCCGAAATATTTGCGTATGTACAATAATTATTTTTAAAATCCTAATAATAAGTTACAATTAAATCTTAAGATCTATCCTTAATAGTGCAATCATTTAGTTATTAATAATCGTGATCGTGGTTGTATATTAATTTTAGAAAGAAAAGAATTTTGAGAATGTTTCGGAAGTTAGTAATCTGTTTTTACGAATTGTCTTTGAAAAAATTCTTTTATTAAGAATTATTTTTCTTTCGATGATATAAAGGGGCGTGTGAATTGGTGTGAAGAATTTCTATCTACTTTGAATTTTTTTTTTTTCTTTGCGCTTTTTTTAAAAGTATCTTCTTTTTATGTGACTTTTTAATAATAATTTAAGATGCGGAAAATTATAAAATAATCAGGATCACCTGACTTATAAAACGTAAAAGAAAACTGTACTACAAAGTTCACGTGATGTCAAATTGAGTACAATTTTTTTTTGTAACTTCATTTTAAAAATAAATATCATTCATAAATATAGTATATACTTTTTAGGAAATTAATAAATCTTGTGTCAGTATATATTGAAGATCTTCAATGAAAAAAAGAAAACAAGAGATTGTGCCACAAATGCGCCACACTTTCAGTTATTTAACGAGCCGCTTTTACGAAATTTTTTTATAAAATTTTTATTTTGAAGTCATTATTTAAATACAATTTCATCATCTAACTTATTATATATATCTAATATGGATGATAGTATTATTGATATATTAACTATGGACGAAAATTTTTTAAAAAAATTTTTAAAAGATTTTTATTACAAAATCATTGAATTGAATGATTTTAATAATTTTGAAAAAATTTTAAATGAATGGATATCATATGAGATTAAAATTAATAATAAAAATCCAAAAAATATTCTTGAATTAATGAAAAATCATGAAGAAAGTAAATGTTTGTTTACTAGTTATATGGGATTATTTTATCAATTTGGTATTGGTTGTATTCTGGATAGGAAAAAGGCGATGGAATTATATTTTTTGGCTATTAATAATGAAAATGAACAAGATTTTTTGAATAAAAGTTATAATGAATCATACTTATTCGAAAATATTAATGATTCGTTTAATTCATTAAGAATGAAAAATATAATTATTGGAAAATATTTATTATCATTATTTTATTATAAAGATATTATTTCAAGTATTAATAAATCAATAAACCTTCAGAAATTAGCTGAAAATGGGGATGCAGAAGCACAATATAATTTAGCAATTTGTTATCAAAATGGAGATGGTGTAAAAACTAATTATAAACAAGCTTTTGAATTGTTTTTAAGCTCAGCTGAAAGAGACAATCAAAACGCACAACATAAATTAGCTATCTGTTATATGGATGGAATAGGGGTACAAAAAGATGAAAAAAAAGCATATGACTGGTATTTAAAATCTGAACAAAATGAAGTCATTCATAATAAAAACGAAAAGAAAGAATTTAAAAGAAATTTAAAACTTGCAATAGCAAACAATTTAATAGCACAAAATTATATTGGATTTTGTTATCAGGATGGTATAGGAGTAAATAAAAATGGAAACAAAGCATTTGAATGGTACATGAAATCAGCTATTGGAGGATATGCTGAAGGACAAAGTAGATTGGGATTTTGCTATGACCGTGGCATAGGAACAGATAGGGATACGACAAAAGCATATGAATGGTATTTGAAATCAGCTAAAAATGAAAATGTAAGTGTTAAAAATCCTTCTATGAGACATATTTGTCCACAAAATAATTTAGGAATTTGTTATCAGTACGGTAAAGGAGTAGATAAAAATGAAAAGAAAGCAATTGAATGGTACACGATAGCAGCAGATGCAGACTGTGCTAAAGGACAATATAATTTAGGATATTGCTATGGACATGGCGTAGGAACAGATAAAAATATGACAAAAGCATTTGAATTGTATTTAAAATCAGCTGGAAATGGATTTGAATGGGCACAACATAGTTTAGGGATTTGTTATCAGTATGGTACAGGAACGGAAAAAAATGAGAAAAAAGCATTCAAATGGTATTTGAAATCAGCTGAAAACGGATATGCAATAGCACAAAACCACTTGGGAAATTGTTATTATTATGGTTATATGGGAATTAACAAAAATAATGATAAAGCAATTTATTGGTACAAAAAAGCTTCAGATAATGGAAACAATGCAGCAAAGGCTAAATTAGATAATATCTTATCTTAATTAGTGAAAACATGATTTTTTTTTAATTTTTGTTATACTATTAAAACTTTATTTAAATATTATCTAATAAATAAAACATAATATTATTATTAATAAAAGAAAATTTTGTAAAAAAAAATTTATTTGCATTTTATTTTGCAGTCATTCGAGTAATTTAGGCAAAATTGACCTAGATGATGCTATAAATTTATCGAGTGTAATATAAACCAGCCACAAAAGTATTAGTTAACTTTAGGATTGGATCGATATATATGTACTTGTTATTCCATAGATTTTATTTTTTATTTATTTTTTATTTTTAATTGTCACGAGATCTACCTAATTGTACATCTGAACGGAAACATAAAAGTAACTATATGAAGTAGATTAAAACAAAAGGTAATCCCCGGAGGAAACGCCTCGCCTATAAACTAAAAAAAAAAGAGACATCTCGCAATTATTCCATAGATAACTCGGATTATATAGAATATCACATGCGAGTGAGCGCATGTGATCATCATACTGTATAATCCCTAATAAACCTATTGTGTGTGATACAATGGTGAAAGATTAAACGCCACCATAATAATGCCCCGGCGCTTCACAAACTTTAGACAAGATTTTTTGATCTTCGAAACACGGTCAACAACCAACGACCGAAAGACTTTCCGGTCTTCATGACACACTCTCACACACGACTGCTTCTTCTACGCAAGACTTGAAACGTCCTAGACTCCTTTTGGAGTAATTTTTTTTTTTCTGTTTTTTTTTTCTTTTTTTTTATATATATATATTCAGAATTTTATATTAACAATTAAAATAGGGTGGATCATTCCTCATCTGACAGCACTTACATGAGGCAGTTTTTTACTGAAAGAAAAGTGTGGACCGCTTAAGCTCGTAAAGTCCAAGCCTTTTTTCGATTGTTTATTATCCCCTGACCCGGTTCCTATAGATTTTTATTGTAGTGTAGACTAATGGATAGGCTTTACCCAAAAATTCCATTTTAGGCGTAGGCAGTTCACCTTCGGGGGGGCTCAGTTACAAATCCTTAATTAGTGTTTTAGATAGTTTTTTTTCTATTTTTCCTTATTATTTTTGTAACGAATCCACGTCTTCATAAAAATAAAAATAAAAATAAAGTATACAACGGTGAAATTTATAATATAATTTTTTTCACTATTTTATCCTTTTCTTTTACGTCCTTTTCACTCACTCTTTCATTTCATTTACAAATTTAAAAATTTTCATAATGACTTTTTATATTCAATTACAACAACTTTCAATAGTAAAGAGTGTACAGTACCTCAAAATAGCTTCGTATTAATCATATATTTTAATATCAGCCTCTTTAAATTAGCTAAAAAATGACAAGCATTAGAAGATTTTCTAATTCAACACAATTACCTCAAAGAAACAAGAAAGAATCCCAAAATATGCTTATACAATCAGAATTTTCGAAGATAATTATTCCTAGTGCAGTTAAAGATGTGCATTTTCATATTCATTATTAATCTAGAATTTCTAGTATTAATAATTGTATCTTATAAACATGTATTTTTAATTATTTCCGCCTTGAAATAAATTATTATATATTATATATTATATTTATAATGTATAAACCAGTGAAGTAGTAAAAAATCCCACCAGTGTATACATAATACCGATTGGATAAAAGACATTACAGTATGTTAAAAAGTGTGTAGAAAATTTATTTTATAAAATGGTATAATAACATTAATCTTTTGCAATATACTAATAGTAGGTTGGTTATAAATTCAGTTTTAAAAAATTTAAAATCTTTATCTTGTTTTTGAAGTTTAACTACAGTGTCTTCCAATTCAAAATTTATAATTCAAGTTTATTGCTGCTAAGAATGAGAGACTTCTTTTACCTCAAATTTATATTTAAATATTTTGTTAGGATTACATTTTTACACAAATATGAAATACAGTATATTAGAATTTATTTTAAGAAATTCTTCTATTGACTAAGTTTGCGAAAATTAAAAATCAATTTATAATCTGTAATTAATTTACATTAAAAAAACAATACAATTATAATAAATAATAATCAAATTCTATTCAAAATTTTCATGAAGCTATTCTAAAATAAATACTGCTTAAAATTTAAATTCTTTAAAAGTTTTTTAAAAAAACAGTTCGGATAGAAAAGATTTTAGAATAGAATCTTCAACAGATGTTCAGACCACGACGAGAATCTCCAAAACAACCTCAACCGGAGACAGCAATTCAAAGGTGAAGAAGAAGAGGTAATCACAAATGGTTACCAAAGAAAACTCGATGCGAGCCGGTCACAAATTAGCTCAATGAAGGCAAACCATAAAAAGAAAGAAAAATAGAACGTTAGTAACTAATAACTAACGCTTTCGTCATATCCCCCTCCATATTTCCTTCAAGAGGCCATTCCAAAGTCTCGTAAGGTGATTAAGCTTAAGAAACTAAAATCTTCTTGACCAATAACATCCAATCTAATTCTTTCTTCGTCAGTATGATATTCTTCTTGCGCGTCCATGTATAAATTTTCCAGCTTTTTAGTATCATATAATATTGTGTTCATATCTTTATGATAGAAGGATCTTAATAGAATTTATTCTAAGAAAGTTATTCCGAAAAGAATTATTCTATTATTATATTTTTAATCTTATGTTTGCCAGAATTTTTGTACATTAATTGTACTTAGTGCTAGAAGCGAAATTGATAAAATTGTATAATATACGTAAGAAGAATCGTGGTAAAGAATGATGAGTTTTGAATTAAACTGGTCCGGACCAATGTTACGTAAAATGGCTATCAATTTACTATTTAGATAATATCTGTATTAATGTATTTAGCTAATTATGAAATAAAAATATGAAAAACCAAGTTTTCTTGCATTGTAAATAAAAATTAAAAAAAGTTAGTAAAAATTCTCATGATAAATTCATAATAAAAAAAATCGAGTAAATACTTTTGAAATGTTAATTTTGTAATGTTTAATTTTTTTTCCATTTTATGTTCGATATCTTGATAAAATAAATGAATTTTTAATCCTGCCAAAGACCGGTGTAATGTTACATTTATTATAGCTTGTGGTTCCAATCCTTCATCATTTAATTTTGTGAGTACGTTTCATATCGAATGATTTACAATCCTCATATTTGTACAATCATTGTGATATTGAGAAAGTTTGTCTCGACTAAATGTAAAGTGGAATACTAGTCTCTTACTTTAATTGTTAAAATATTACTAAATAAAAAATAATGTAAAATAATATAAAAACATATCCATGTTTCTTTAGTGGATGATTTTGAGGTTTCTTTATATATTTTCAAAATAGTCAACATTGACTTTAATTCATCTATAATAGAAACTTTAAAGTTCAATAATTCAGAAGTTTTATAAAAAAGTGAATAAAATAATATTAAATATAATACTGTAATTACAAATTTAATTTTTTCTGGATCGATAAGCTATTGCATAAATTGACATATAAATGGCACATTTGTAACCTGGATAATTGGAAAAGTATTATCCTATCTCTAATTATTTTATTATATTTGAGCGGTTTTCACATTTTGATATCTTATCATGTGATTCTACTGTAATCGAATAGAAAAATAGCAATCATAATCTATAGTACTGGTCAAAATTTACATTTAAATGACAATCATCTGATTTGAATTTTAAGTTCGTAATGTTATTACATTTGTTCGTAAAATCAAATAATATATTTCCATCTCCGTGATGATATGCATTGTTGTTTTACTTTTATTATATAATAGCAACAATTCCTCGTGAAGTAGTGTAAATATTTTATTTTATTTTAATTTTTTACTAGGAGTTACCCGTCGCGCTGCGCCGAGAATAGGACTTGCCTATCAAGTTAAGAGAATAACAATAGCATGTTTATATTTTCTATGTAATAGGCCTAGATTTTACTATTATTATGATGAGTTTAGAAGAAAATAGATGTAATAAATTTATATAATTTATGTGTTTATGCCAATAAGAAATATTATGTATATGAAATGTTATAATTATCTACTACTAATTAGTTATTTAGCATAAAGAAAAGAATAACAGATTGCTTGTACTATATTGCTTGAACTTATTTATTTAAGTTGACG
>QKYT01000011.1:293545-317842 GCA_003550305.1 Glomus cerebriforme | reverse complement strand
ATGAAGCATTTGAATGCTATTTAGAATCAGCTGAAAATGGAGGTGCAAAGGCACAAAATAACTTGGGAGATTGCTATAGAAATGGCATAGGAACAGATATAGATGAAAATGAAGCATTTGAATGGTATTTTGAATCAGCTGAAAATGGAAGTACAAAGGCACAAAATAACTTGGGAGATTGTTATAGAAATGGTATAGGAACAGATATAGAAGAAAGATACGCATTTAAATATATTTAGAATCAGCTGAAAATGGAAGTGCAGAGGCACAAAGTAATTTGGGTGATTGTTATGAGAATGGAGTAGGAACGGATATAAATGAAAAAAAAAGCATTTGAATGGTACATGAAATCAGCTACTGGAGGATATGCTATAGGTCAAATTTATTTGGGACATTGTTATGAAAAAGGCATAGGAACAGACATAAATGAAGGAAAAGCATTTGAAATATATTTAGAATCAGCTGTTAGGGGATATGCTANAGGTCAATTTTATTTAGGAAATTGTTATGAAAAAGGTATAGGAACANNNATAAATATAGAAAAAGCATTTGAATGGTATTTTAAATCAGCTGAAAATGGAAATGCAGAAGCACAAAATAACTTGGGAGATTGTTATACCTGTGGCATAGGAACGGAAAAAGATGAAAAAACAGCATTCGAATGGTATTTTAAATCAGTTGATAATGGAAATGCAGAGGCACAAAATAACATGGGAGATTGTTTTGCACATGGCATAGGAATAGAAAAAGATATGCAAAGGCATTTGAATGGTATATTAGATCAGCTATTGCAGGATGCGCTGAAGGACAATGTAACTTGGGAAATTGTTATGAAAATGGCATAGGAACAGAAAAAGATAAAGTGAAGGCATTTGAATAGTATATGAAATCAGCTATTGCAGGATGTGCTGAAGGACAATGTAATATAGGATATTGTTACGAGAATGGTATAGGAACAGAAAAAGATGAAGTTAAAGCATTTGAATGGTATATGAAATCAGCTATTGCAGGATGTTCTGAAGGACAATGTAATTTAGGAAATTGCTATGAGAACGGTATAGGAAAGGGGAAAAATGAATTCTTAGCGTTTGAATGGTATGTGAAGTCAGCTATTGCAGGATGTGCTGAGGGACAATGTAATTTAGGAAATTGTTATATAAATGGTATAGGAACGGGAAAAGATGAAGTAAAAGCATTTGAATGGTATTTAGAATCAGCTGTTGGAGGGTGTAATGTAGGACAGTATAATTTAGGAGGTTGTTATGAATATGGAATAGGAACAGATAAAAATGAGACAAAAGCATTTGAGTGGTATTTGAAATCAGGCTATTGTTCATTGTGCTGAAGGACAATGTAACCTAAAATATTTTATAAATATGACATATTAATAGAAAAAGATTAATAAAAGCATTTGAATGGTATATATAATCAGCTATTACAGACCAATTTTATTAATATAAATTATGATATTGAAATTAATAAGAATTTGATAGAAGTATAAAAACGTTTCATATAATAAATTAAATGTTAACGCCCTGTTACATGTCTTATTTGTAACAACCTCGGATTAATCACGTGACGTTACACAATTTCCATCATAAATTATTATGTTTTCTTTCATAAAAATATACTATGAATATGTCTTTTGTCCAAATAAATAATCTATTACGAAAAATATTCTATGAAAAAAAATTTATTAGGTTAAAAGAATTTTATTAAAATTTTCCATGTATATTATATTATAGTCAATCAATACATAATTTTTTTTATTATTGTATTTGTTTATTGTTTTAATTTTTGTTCAGAGTATATGTAAAACTTTTTCATTACATAATAAATTTTAAAACAAATACTTTAATGTACGGAAGCTAAGTAAAGGTTAATTCCTAATGATAATGTATGAAAATTGGAATGCAAATAGAGTTAGTTCATAGTAATCACCTGGAATCACACAGATAAATCATTTTTTTTATGAACAAAAGGATAAAATTTTGTCATTTTTTTTATTCACATTTGTGTAATGAAAGCAATTATCAGTACTACGTAGTACTTTAGAAAAAAAAGGAAACCTCACTGATTGATCATTTAAACCTATTGTGTTAAAGGTTAAAGAATTATAGACAAAATTATAATATAATAGTTTATAGCTTTTCTTGCGTAACTTTTCTATATTTTGTATTTTATGTATATTATGCATCTATTTTCTGTGTATAATGCATTTTATGTACATTTTCTAGACATTCTTGTTTCATAGGGGCATCAGGTTACAAGTAATAAACTTTGTATTTAACTTAAATATTTTTTAATTTTATGTCATTAGTTACTTTTAAGCTTTCATTTTTATTATTTAAGATAAAAACAATTTAGATAATAAGACTGAATAAGGTTTAAAGAAGGCACAGTGAAATTTTGTGCATAAAAATATGAATTTGGTGGTTAAAACTGGATTAAAAATAAATTCAAATTTATTGCTGATATATTTGGTTTCTTCAGATTTATCAGTTTTCTCTGTTATCTGAATGTAATAAATCTAGTTTTCAACGAATCAGAGAAAATGTACTTTTGCCTAAGAAAAATATTATACAATTAAATATTTCTCATTTAAACTAATTAACTTATTCAAATTCTTTTGTGACAGACCTATAAAGATAGTGATATGATTCATAAACAATATAAACTATATAACCGGAAAAATGATTAATAACACAGCGATACTAGTATTTGTTTATTTAGTTCTACCAAAATAAGGTATTTCTAATTTTCCATTGTAAAAACCTCTATAAATAATATTTACACTATGTAATTATATATTGTAATCTCAACATTATAACATTCTAATACTATAAAAATCATTTCTATAAAGCTATCATCCATCTCCTAACCACCATCTTGATTGCTATATAATCAAATATATCCTCCTTGTTTAAATTAAAAGGAATAAAAAGAGTAAAATTACTATCTAATAACAAGAGAATCACCCATATCCTTGTTTAATTAAAGTAAAAAAAAAGAAAANAAAAAAAAAAAAGAGAAATCTAATAACAAGGGAATCACCCATCTCCTTGTTTAACTAAAGTATAAAAAAAAAATTTATGAAAAAAGGAATAAAATTTTTTAAAAAAAATACAAATTTATATAAAAAGAATTATAAAAGAATAAAAAGAAAATAATTGTTTTTTGAAAGGAGGATAATCAGATTTTTGATATGTTACAGCAAATACATTTGTTATAAGCATTATATCTTCCCACTACTTCCGAAAATTTTTATTTCTTCCTCATCATCCATTTTCCAAATTTTATCTATTAATTCTCCATCATATTCCACTATTGTTACTAACTGTATTGCTCTTTTCTTTAATACCATTGGCCTTCCTTTCTTTTTCAATCCGGTTTTCCCCTTTATTTTTCTTGTAACTTCACTATTTTTCCTTTCATTTCTTTGATTCTCATTCTATTTCCAAAAATATTCCCTCCGTTCTTTTTCTTTGTCCTCTTTTTTCTTTTCCATATTATTTTCACATTACCACATTATGTTTTCTTTTATCCATTTCCTTAAATTTCTTCCTCCATTCTTTCACTTTTCCTTCTTTTCCTACAGTTTTCAGAACTATGTCTATAATAGTAACATACTGTACGTCACATGTCGAGGTTGAAAAGGCACAAACCATATGTGATATAATTTCAGCAGTATAAATTAAACATTTTGACAATAAACTTATTAAACAATTGCTTTCAGTTCTAGGTGAAAATATATGAATATAATTAGAGTTAGATCAAATATGTTTTAATTTTAAAAAAAAATAAATCTTGAAAAAAGGATTCTTTTTATATCTTTTGGGAAGTATAAAATATGACTCATGATTTCTTTTTCTTGTCTATAAAATTCGATATTTTAACAAGTTACGAATAAAAAGAGCCAATCTCACTGAGCTTTCAAGCAGGTGGCATAAAAAAAGATTTGGCAGATGATTCTTCTGATCTCAACTCGATGAGATGATGTGATAAAATAGTTAAAATACTAAAAAAGATCAGATTAGAGGTCGGAACTGGACAATTCGGGTCAACGGTTTCAATTACGAAAACCGGTTTGCGTTTATAACGGATATAATTGACGTGAGTAATTCTGGCCAGAATTATGAAATTTCCAAATAAGAAATTAAGTATAATGATTTCATAATCGCGTAATTATTATGATAATAGAGTATGATAATAGAGTTAATTTACTCAGCTCGAATTATGTAAATTTATTATGTTTCATAATTTTTTATATAATTTCTCATGATTTATCAATAATTTCAATAATTTATGATTTCTCAATAATTATCATAATTTCTCAATAAAAATGATTATTCGTGATTTCTCAATAATTATCATATTTTCTCAATAATTTTTCTGATAATAATTTCTCATAATGTTTCATAATATATATTTTTTCATAATTTCTCATAATTTAATAATTCCTCAATAATTTCTAAAAATAATATTTATAATTATAGGAGTAATTAACACAGGAAAATTTCATAATTCGGATTATGTAAACTGGTTTAAAACGGGTTGGACCCGATTCGATTAGTTTAAACCCGGTTTGCAAAAAAACACAACCTATCATTATAACATATTGTCAATTAGGAAGCTTCTAGATTTTTTACACTAATTGGTATGTGAATATGTACCATATTATGATCAAACTGATATTTATTTATTTTTTTTATAATCATCTGATTTTAATTTTATTAATAATCAACCTTTTTTATAACTATGATTGATATATTGATATCGAGATTTTAAAGAAAATTATGAATTTACTATTATTTCCAACACAGTAAATAATGTCAAAATTTCAAAGAGAAAATTACAGAGTAGGATATGATGCTTTTATCGTGATCAAATAATGTTTCGGTAGGTATAGATTCGTAATAGCAATAAAGATGTTAAATAAATTATTGGTGATTACTGATAGAGTTCTCATGTCATTGTCGATACAGTGTCAATACTCCATATTTAACTACTTTATGAAAGATGAACAGTCTATCAAGGTAGGTCTTATTTCTAAGTCATATAAATTTAAAAAACAAAATTATTTAATACATGAAGCAAAAGCATTTGAGTGGTACATGAAATCAGCTGAGAATGGAAATGCAGAGGCACAAAATAATTTTGGAGACTGTTATTCAAATGGTATAGGAACAGAAAAAGATGAAGTCAAAGCATTTGAATGGTATATGAAATCAGCTATTGCAGAATGCGCTGAAGGTCAAAGTAATTTAGGATATTGTTATGAAAATGGTATAGGAACAGAAAAAGATGAAGTCAAAGCATTTGAATGGTATATGAAATCGGCTACCGCAGGATGTGCTGCTGGACAATGTAATTTAGGGGATTGTTATGAAAATGGTGTAGGAATAGAAAAAGATGAAGCAAACGCATTTGAATGGTATATGAAATCAGCTATTGCAGGATGTGCTGAAGGACAATGCAATTTAGGATATTGTTACGAGAATGGTATAGGAACAGAAAAAGATGAAGTTAAAGCATTTGAATGGTACACGAAATCAGCTGTTGGAGGACATGCTGAAGGGCAATTTTATTTAGGAGATTGTTACTGTTATGGTATTGGAACTGATAAAAATTTTACTATAGCACTTGAATGGTACAAAAAAGCTTCGTGTAATGGTTTCGATGAAGCAAAAGATAAGCTACATAAGTTAGGTATATTTTATTAAAATAATAAACTCAATTATTGAGCCATCATATTTTTTTAAATGGAAAAATAAAAAAGAAAATATAATATTGATTCATAAAATATTGAAAAAGTATAACTTTATTTATTTATGAGAACTTATGTAGATTTAATTTGTTTAAACAAATCTACTACACAAAATGGTAAATAGAATTAGTTCTCTCAAGATTCAACTTTAATATCTTTGTGATTAGAAAATTACTAATCGAATTTAAAACAAATTTCTTTTTTTTTTCAAAAAAAAAACCTAGAAAAGAAATGTCTTTCTACATGAGATTTTTAATTTATTTTTTAGAACATTTTATATAATAAATTATTATAATACTTTATTTTTACTGTTATATTTATTTATTATACATAATATACGTGTACATGTTCAACACTGATTATAAAAACTTTTTATTGCATAATAAAATCAAATTATGCAAAAAAATCATAGTTGATTTTAATATGTTTATTTGATTGCCACATATAATTTACAAAATTTGTTCTTAACTGTAGAAATGATTATGAATTGTGTAATTGTGTAACGTGTGGTGTGTCTGTACCTGAATTTGAAGTCTTTCAAAGTATTTAATAACAAAAATTATAAAACTTAATTTATATCATTTTAATATAGCCAATATTTTTTTTTTTTTACTTGGCATTATAAACAAATAAAAACTTTAAGCCACCCATTGATACCATGTAGGATCTAATTTTCCTGAATATAAGTTAGAATGTTTTTTTTGTTGCATATATTTTTATGTACATGATTTACTATATTAGTTTAAGCTCATTGATCCCCGGTGCGAAGCAACTATGATTAATTGTTCTTATTGAGGATTTTATTGGCCAAATAATTGTTGGTTGATTTTGGTCGATCTTGCTAAAAATTTGTTAATCTAACTATGATTTTTGGCGTCAAGTCAATTCCCCAATTTTTATTTGCCTACTTTTATCATTATATTGTTAGGATTCATATCAATATTTAATTCAAATTCTATTGTAACATTAATTTATTTCATTTATTTATTTAGGTTAAGTGTATAAATATACTTATTTATAACAAAGTTATTTATCATTATTTTCATCATCGATTAATTTTATCATCTTGATACTTTTACCTAAAAAATATTTTTAATTAGAGGTTAATAATTTCAGATTTAAATCCAGGTTTTCTTCAATTTGGATTAATAAACGAAAAAGTAAAAAATAATGAAAGTATAAAGTTACTATTAAAAGAATTTTGATAAAAATAAAGTGAATCTAATAATTAATAAAATACAAATATTATTATATTGATTCTGGCTCAAACTGATTAATAAGTTATATTCAACTGATTACAACTTATCGATTTATTAAGCCAGTTCTGGTTATATAAAAATTCGGGTCCAAAACGATTAATTAACCAAACTCTACTATCGATTGGTTTAAAAATAATGAATTGGAAATGTTGAATTTAGTTTTTGATGCAGGTAAATTTTTGAGGGAGAAAGAGGCATTGTATATATTTGTAAAATATTCAAATAAAAATACTTATGAAATAATATTAAATCATTTCTATGATGGGAATTAATTTTATTTTCAGAAGAATTAAAATCCTTTTTATAAGTTGGACAATTCATTTATCGCAAAATCACTTTCTTTAATTATTGTTAATAATGATGATAAAGCTTAAAATTAAATGAGGTCAATTTGAAAATAATTGAAAAATATAAGAGATTAAGAGTTATTAAGGGATTTAAAGTTACGGATTTCAATGATGATCAATGATGATAAATTTAATTAAATCTTATTAAAAATCTTAACGAATTTTATTTATTCATTTATTTTTACGCTAAAAATGAAATTAAAACTTTTACATGTTCAGATTTGATCATCAGTTTAAAGTCGAAAAGAAAATTTTGAAGGAGGAAATTTTATAGAACATTTAATTGGTGAAAACTAAATAAAATTTAAGGTTAAGATTCGGGCTGATAGATTGTCACTGTAATGAAATGTAGCAATTCGTGTTATCAGCCAAATTTTAATTACGGCTAGAATTATTATAATCATTATTATTTTGTTATTGTTAAACTTTTATAGATTAAAAAAGTAATCAATTAGATTATCTTGATATTAGGCGTAGCAAACTATTAGTTTTATAACTCTGGCCGAAATTATAATGTTCGGCCGGAATTAAGCGTTGACAAATGACAACGCCGACAGTGAGCTTTAGCAATACTAAAAAAAGAAAACACATTCAAATATCAAAATAAATTTTCTACTATGTTTGGTTATGATATTTATAAAAAGTATATTTATTATATTTATTTATTTACTATCATTATTATATTTAGGATTCATATCAATATCTAATTCAAATTCTTTTGTAATATAATCTAAATAAATAAAAATAAGTAATTTAATGTGTATAAGTAGTATTTATTTTTTTTTAAAAAAAAAGATATTTACCATTATATTTGTTTTCGATTAATTTAACCTTCTTGTTACTTTTGGCTGAGATTATTTTTATTTAATTAGTATTAATTTCTTAGATTCATTCTTTTTGTATATAAAAATTTTTGATTTTTATCATACCTTTTAAAATATTTTCAATTTGATTACCTTCAAACTTTCTTTTAACTTATAATCAAAAATACAGTTTAACTTATTTTAATATATTTTTTTATTATAATAGTAATATAATAAAATAAATTATTTACCAACATCTGAAATTATAGATCGGCTTTTTAAACTTCTTGTAGACATTGTAGACATTGCAGATCGAATCATACCATTTAAAGACCTACTCTTGTAAATGGCACCTGGATTTATTGTTATTGGTCCAATATCTGGTGATGGTATAACTTTAGTCGAAGATTTATCATAATTTTTATCATAGATTTGTGGTTCTTTCTTCAGCATTTTACAAATTTTATCCTTTATATCAAAAGCTGTTGGCCTTTTGTTTGGATCAGAATGCCAGCATTCTTTCATTAAATAAATATAACCTTTAGGTGCATTTGTAATAATTGGTGGTCTTAAACCATCACATACTTCAATTATAAGTTCTGTATCATGAATTCTATCCCAAAAAGGTCTTCTACCTGTCATAAACTCCCACATAATCATTCCAAAACTATATATATCTGAAGCTTTAGTATATTTTTGTCCTTGAAAAATTTCTGGAGCCATATAAGGAATGACACCATAATTCTCATTATCATCAGTAGATTCAGTCGCAGATTTACTTATACCCAAATCTCCTATTATTGCATTGCGTCCAAAAAAAATATTTCCACTATGTAAATCTCTGTGAATAATATTTCTATTATGTATACTCTTAAGTCCTTTTATTATATGTTGTAATTGTGACAACTTTGCATACCAACTAATATCATAAAAAGTAGTTAAATAATTTATCAAATCACCCGATTTATAATATGGCATGATAATCATAATCTCTTGAGTATTAGGATCTTGAGTAATTCCAAAATATACACTAACGTTATCATTATTTCTTTTGTTTTTTAAAGAGTATTCATAAAATATCTTGAGCTAAAATAATAAAAAAAAAAATCTTAACAGTGGTTTATCTAATATTAAAATTGATTGATTAAAATAAATAATGTAATCTATACCTCATTAAGTTCCTTATATGTGATGTCTTTAGAATTATTAAGCCTTTTAAGAACAACTGAATAATTTTGAGTACGGATATAACTTTTTTTTTGTTTATTCCAACGAGATGTTGGACCATCGATCCAAATAGCTCTATAAACTTTGCTGAACCCTCCTTCAGCAATCAATTCTACATTTTCGAATCGATCATAAGGAACAAATTCCATTTTCCCTAATTTTTTAGTACGATTAATTTGTGTATATCTGATAAAATCGTCAATAACTTTGTTTCCGCTTGATATAAATATTGTCTTTGTTTTATAACATACGTGACAAATTTGATGACTTTTATTATAAAGCATTCTATTTTTATTACATTCATTACATAATATCTTTATTTTGTTTTTCCGTTTTGATTTAATTGTGGTTTGTGTTGGACGACATAAAGATGTGTTGTTCGATAATAAAAAGTTAAGTTTGTGCTTATGATTAATTAAATGATCCATGTCAATTAAACTTTAAAAACATTTAGCACTTTTGTTAAAAAATTATATATATATATATATATATTGCAATAAAAATAGTTTATAAAATAATAGTTTAATTTATTAAGCATTTTTTTTTTTTTATCAAGAAATTTCCATCAAAAAATTCTATCTAAACGTTCTTTATTAAGAAAACTAACCAATTCAAACAAAGTTCTGAATGCACAAGATGATGATCTTACTTAATTAGATGGTAAGATTCTGAAAAGAAATTCTTATGGCGCAATTAATTTTAAAAATTTGATTATTCAAAAAAAATAGAAAGAATTGAAAGAAGGAAAGGTAGTTATAATCGAAATTTCGTTTGGTACATCTTATGAATAAATATAATGAATTCATCAACTCATTTTTCTTTTTAAAGAAAATTTTATAATGAGTGATACAAAATTATTTTAAAACATAAAAACGATTTTTTTTGTCCACGATTTACTATTTCTCAACACAAAATTAGTTACCTTAAATAAGAATAGTGTAATTAAATAAAAATATATTGCACATCAAAAGAACTTTTAACAATCATTGCGGATTAGCCACGGATTATCCCGACTTATCCATGGATTATATCCGATATGATCTGCAATCCATTATCCGTATGGATATATGGATCTGTTGTAGACCATGTCCCAAATCAAACTTGGGAAAACCTTATATCCGAAACTTGACCATGTCCCAAACTAACCCAATCTTAAATGGTGATTTGAGACGTCAAACATTTAAAATTTACTATCTTGGTTTGAGATATGGTTAAATTTCGGACATAGGATTGTCCCAAGTTTGATTTGGGATAGACTACAACAGATCTAAACTCTTTTTTCTTAATCTTCACAAAGTCAAATTTGACATTAAAAAAAAGATTAAATAATCTACCTTAGTAAATGAATTCGCCGGATAACTTACAGTAATGATCTTCACTGTCACATTGAATATAGTCCATTAAATTATCCGGACGACGACGAATAAAAATTAAAAAAAATTTTACACTCTTTGTTTTTGTGTTTTTAGACAAGATATTATAATTACTTTTTTTAATGTTTATAATATAAATTATGACTCATATTAAATATCATTTTTAAAAATTATCTGACACTATTTTGATAATGTATAATTTTAGCTCATTTCTTATACATAATTATTAATGATCATAATGATTATGATTGTAATATTCGAAGTACTGATTTATAAATTTTATACAACAATTATGCATGATAAATTGTAGTCATGACTCGTAAATATATACTGTATGATTTACGGAAACTTATAAATACGAACTTTGAGTCAGCATCCATAAAAAAAATGACGTGACGTGACGTGATTCATATAATGACAATTTTTTTTTGCATGTGCTGAATGAGTCATAATCAGTTTCTTATAATCATGAAATGTAATCTGATAATACGAACATGACAGTTACTATTCAAAAAAAGCAGTAAAATTACTCTTGTCTTTCTGAAGATTAATCAGTCAAAAGGGAATTTGCAAATGAATTTTCATAAGTCCTTTTTAGCAAATTTTCAATTCACGATCTTTTTTATCTTTTTTTTTTGAAAAAAGAGCATATTATAAAAAATTCATACAATTTAAATTATATAAATACCCTCCTTCCTCTTTCCATCCTAAGGGTATTAGCCAAAGGATGCACTGAGTGCAGTGTATATCACAAAACTGTCAGGAATTCAAGTGTATGAAGTGTTGTCAAAAGTTTTTTAGAGGTGAATTAGTTTATGTAATTTTTTACTTTCCAAATATTTTCTTATTTTGTAATCGAAAACTTTTTTTTTCTATTTTTAATGGGAAGTTAACAAAAATTTCTTTAAAATTGAAAGCATTAAAATAGAAAAAACAAAAAATTTGACTCAATTGATAATTAGAAAATAAACTTTTAAAGAAGTTTAATACAATCATTTAATCTCGTACTAAAATACTTTAAAAAAAACATTATCTATTTAAGTCATGAAGAAAACCAATATTTATCAATTTTTATAAACATGTAGCTATTTCTCGTTATAATTTTGTCTAATTAAACGAAAATAAACTTATCGATCGGCTGTGGTGATAATAAATTGTTGTAGCATACCGTTCGGGAATGTACGAAGAAAGATCACATCCGTAAATTATTCAAAATCAAAGAAAATAAAAAATAAAATAAAATAAAAATAAACATCTAAAAAAAAAAGGAAAAAGAAGATTATCGATTCGCCGTAATATGCTATTTTAAAACCTACATTTTAACCGAACCTATTAAGATAGAGATAAAAATATGGTCAAATAAAACAAATGAGCTAAGGTATACAGAGAATTTTTAAATATTAAGATATTCGATAAATCAATATTGATTTATTTTATTATTGTTTTTTAAATATGGAAAGGATCATATTTTATTTTGGGCAGAACCTTTTAAGTTATTGCAATTAATGAGGATCTCAGTTAATTAAGATCATAACAAGTTTACTTGTTCGTAGGCGGTACGAAAAATCATCAGGCACCATTTAGGAGATGGTTTGACAATACTTTAAAATAACGATAAATTAGCTTAATTTAGATAATCATCAAAAAAAAAAAAATCGAAATTGCAATGCATGATAATGTTACACGAGTGAGGGGTTTTTACGGAACTTTTCTAAGAATGGGAATTAAAAGAAACAGTAATTTAATTTGTCATCCATAATAATTTAAACTTTTAACGTTATAAACTTTATTTATCAAATGACGGTATAATTAAAAAAAGTCAAGTAAAAAAAAAATATTTTTTTTTTTTACCAAAAAAAAAAACTCATTTTAGGCTAAAAATAAACAGTAACTGTCGTTTAATATTAAATGATCAATCAACCCCACATTTCCAAAATCAAATCGTCAAATAGTGTAAATAATTGTCATATAAGGTTAATTTACCTTGCGGGATCCTCCCCGTACTAATTATAAAGTAGTACAATATCGATATACCTCGCACACTAAAGCAGGTTATTTTTCTTTTTTTTTAAAAAAAAACAAAATCAAAAAGAATTAAGTATAAATTTATAGTATAAGTATTCGATAATGAATTATTCCCGGAGTTGGATATTTAAACTTATTTGATGAAATTACACATACAGTATGTGCTTTACGGAAAATTAAATTTTTACAACTCGATCAATCGTTTTTCGACTGGGTCCCGCGTACAATAGTACAATATTTATGTAATAATTTCTAAAAAAAAATGCTTTATAATGAGTTTTCTTTCATTTCGAATGTATGTAATTTCGACGTGCATTTACATGTTATACTAAAAAAACTTAATTTGCCATGGATATATCATGTGACCGTTTCATATTCATAATTTCTTGCGTAATAGCAACGAAATTTGATTTATTAATTAAGTACATCCTTTTGTCATTATTTGTTCAAAAAAAAAAAGAATTCTATATATAGAAATTTTTTTTTTATGAGTTAGAATTAAGTTAGTGCTGGCGACACAGATCTACAATTTTTAAAACGCCCAGATTTTTATTTTCCTAAAACGGTTAGTTATTATTCAATCAATAGGAAGATCTAAAGCTAGAAGTATGACTCTCGTGTACGAAAAAAAAAAAATGTTCAAATATATATATATTACCGCATGGCCATATCAATGTATCATCACAAAAATTTTTATTTTCTTAAAAAAAATAATAATAACCAAAAATGAAATTAATAAAACAACTTAATATAATCTTACTTCCTTTATGGTGCATTTTATTAATTAGTCTCGTTAATGTAAATGCTAGCGCTTTGTCATCATGTCTTGCTTCAATAAAAGGTCAAACTGTTTATCCAAATAATAAAACCTTTCCATCATTAATTATCGATGAAAATATTTATGTAAATTATACACCATCAGTATTAGTTTACGCGGTTAATAATCAAGATGTACAAACATCTGTTAATTGCGCTGTTAAATTGAAGATGGGTATCTCTGCACGTTCTGGTGGTCATTCGTACGAAAAATATGATCTAGGTGGTAGAAATAATGTTATGGTGGTAGATTTGACAAATATTAATGATATTATTATTGATTCAAAATCGCAAACTGCTAAAATTGGTGCGGGAAATAGATTGGGTGTCATTTATAATAAATTGAGTCAAGCTGGTTTCTTAATTCCGGCCGGAACTTGTCCTTCTGTTGGAATTGGAGGTCATGCTCTCGGTGGGGTAACGTATTATATTATATTAAATAATTCTTTTTTTTTTAAAAAAAAATATTAATTTAATATATTTATTTATTTTAATAGGGATATGGATTTACCGGTCGTAAATATGGTTTTGCTAGCGATAATATCATTTCTATGGAAATGGTTGATGCAAATGGAAAACTTTTAAAAATTGATAACGCAACAAATTCTGATCTATTCTTTGCTTTAAGAGGAGCAGGTGGTGGAAGTTATGGTATAGTAACATCATTTGTCTTTCATATTCATCCAACGCCACCACAAGTTACTTCAATGAAATTTCAATTTAATCCAAATCAAGTACAACAACTTTTTAAAGCTTATAATGACGTTGGTCCATCACTTGATAATAATATAGTACTTTCAATATCTTTAAGTAAAGGAGGTTTATCAATTGATGGATTATATTTAGGTCCTAGTGCTAATGCAAAGAATGCAATGAAACAATTTTTATCTGAAGCTCCAAAACCTACTTCATCAAAATTTATACCACAGTCATTTTTTGATTCTGTTAAAACATTTGCTTATGTACCTCCAAATGAAGTAGCAAATCCAAAACATAATCCATATTTCTTTAAAGCAAAATCTTTTTTGGTTAATAAAGGATTAACCTCACAAGCTATAAATACTATGATAGATTTTTTAAATAATGTTTCTTGTGATACTTATGCTTTATTTGATTTATTTGGTGGTACTGCAAATATTAATGATGTTACTTCTTCATTAATACATCGTGATGTACTTTATGGTATACAATTACTTGGTCAAGATTGGAATTCTAAAACTCAAGGTGATAAATGTATTAAACAATTAAATGATTTTGGAAAAGAATTTCAATCAAAATTTACTTCTTATTTTAGTTATCAAAATTATATTGATAGAGATTTAGATGATTGGCAAACGAGATATTATGGTCAAAATTTTAAAAGATTGATAGAAATTAAAGCTAAATATGATCCTAATAATCTATTTAACTTTCCTCAAAGTATTCCTGTAAAAACTTTTTAGAAAGATCAAATTTATTTTTAAAACTTTATAGTAATATAATAATTCTCACAAATTATAATTTGTAATCTATAATTATAATTTTCAGAATATTAATAAATAAAATAAAATAATAACGTTTCTAATTGTACAATATAGACTTTTTTTTAAATAATCTTCACATCAGCGGTCATTCTAACTAAAATATCATTTGGTATCAAATAAAAAATTACTAGTAAAATTTCTTATGTGATCGATCTTCGATTATACTGTATTTTAAGTTTGTTCATCGATTAAATTTGGACATTCATTTCGTAAAATGGTTAGTTTAATTAACTCTTCGAATTGATAATAAAATTAAATAGATAAATTTAAATTTGTGTAAAGCAAATATTATTCATATTTTATACCGTGGAAGATTAAGAATACTTGCTAATTTCATTTATATTTGTATTTACCGCAATGAATTCGATTGATCTAATTATAGCCCTGATAAGATCGTTCAGATCGAAAAAAAACAACCAATAAAATTATTGTTACAATTGAGCACAACTTTTTTTGATGATCAGATCGGTTATGTTGTATATAACAGATATGATTGGCTTTATTATATTAACCCTTTACGCGTTTATGACATGAATCACAAAAAATGAATATGTAATGTACTATAGTTACAAATGCTTTTAGAAGACGAACATGAGGAAGAAGAAGAAGAAAGCTCAAGTTGTAGAAGACAACATCATTTTACAAGCTGCTTTAATAAGAAGATTAAATACACGATATTTAAAACCACGTAATAAAATCAAAGCATTGGTGGCAAGATGTACTTCCATTTTATGATCCTATCCGGTTCAAAAAAATCTTACGAATGTTTCCAAATAACTTTCAGCAACTAGCTAATCTTATACGTCACCACCCAGTATTTTCATTACAAGGAAACAAACCTCAAACATGTGTTGAATTTCAGTTAGCTGTATTTCTTTATTGACTTGGATCTACTGGGAACTTATTTGGAGTTTATACAAGATTTGGAATAGGAGAGGGGACAGTAATTCTTTATAATTCAAGCAATTACAGCACAAAAAAACCCTTTGTTAAATGACCTACTTCAGAACGCGAGAAGTGTAAAAAGTACATAAAGGATTTGAAAATTTAGGAGAACTTAAAAATGTAATTCGGGCAGTTGATGGAACATACATTCCTATGAAAAATGCTCTACTTTCACTCGAAAAAAATGGTATGCCATTCATTGTCAAGGTATTGTAAATAATAGAGGGATTTTTGTTAGTTTTGATGTTGGCTGGCCTGACTTTGTCCATGACGCACGAGTCTTTGGAAATTCTTCTTTTTATAAAAATTATTCTAACCTTATTCAAGAAGAGGATTATCTTTTAGGTGATTCTGATTATCCTACGGATGATGATTCTGGAGGCAATAATAGTGAACATGAAGAGAAGGAAAGCTTACAATTGAAGATTTAATAAATTTGGATGCAGAGGTAATTGTAGCAAATTTGGGTGAAATTATTGGTGAAACTAATGAAAGAGTTAGAGAAAGAGAAAGAGAGAGTGATGATAGTGATAGTGGTATTGAGAATAATGAAAATAATGATAATAATGATAATAATAGTGGTGAAGATGAATGGAATCCAGAAGAGGCTGCAAGCCAGTATGTAAATGAGTAAATTAGTAAAGTAAATAATTGTAAATTTGTTAATAATCTAATACATTTAAATTGAAATTAATAAAAATATAAGAATTTTATTGTTTTTATGTAATACTTTATTTAATTTTATAAATTTTATTTATTTTTTTGTCTTTGTTATAAAATAACCTCTACATTGATATAGAATATATGAATTTAATTTCAGATTAAGTTTCGGATTTGGGCAGAATAGGAATATTTTGGAATTTCGGAAGATAACTAAACTGTTTTCGGATGTTTAGGATTTAATTGAAAGGTTTAGATTTAGCCCGAATCATTAGCTGGACCCAACTCAAACAAATTTTCAACCAAATTAAGGCTGAAAAAAGATTTAACTTAGAAGAAATGTGTCTTCATGTAGCAATGGAAATTCGTGAATTAGGAGGGAATATTAAGAAAGTTACTGTTCAAAGGTTTTATGAAAGAAATATCAAAAAGAAGGATGGGTACATTAGCACTTTACAATGATATTGGTTTATGGTTAAATAACAAACTAAATAATAACTTAGATAATAATGCGGAGTAGTGGGAAGGAACTCTCTTTTATAGGTTAGGGCTCATGATATTTCTCCTTTGAAACTCGCTACTCCAATTTGTTTCATTTCTTTTTTCTAAAAATAATAAAGTTTTGCCCGATCTTATCCTTTTAATTGTGCAATATGCGAAGATAATTATTTTTTATTTGCTTTGATACAATATAATTAAGAGTTAATCATTTAATATAACTTTATCGATCTGAGAATTATAAATGTGAATATTATTTTGAGGATAAAAGCTATTACAATCAAAAGAATCCAATGATAACTAGTCAAACTTTCCAAGCCGATTTGGTCATTCCTTCAAGTTCCTGTTCTTGACATTCTGCCTCTAACCGTTCAGCTTCTAGACATTCATTCTCTTCACGTTCTATCCTTTCACATTCCTTCTCTTCGCGTTCTATAATATCAGATGGCGCAACTTGAGTCTGTGAAGTTTTAAATTTGATTGTAAAATATCTTTGATCAAAATCGATGAACAGCTGTGCTCTATGTGTACTTAGAAAATCTGTCCCGAGGATGTTCAGATCACTGAAGTGATCTTTTGATACTTTTACCGAGATCTGTCTTTTATTCAATCTCACAGGAATAAGTCCTTTTAAGTCAGCAAAAAATAGTTGACTATACGATTTTAATACTTCTTTACATACATAAGTCCTTGGGGAACCCGTATCAACTATAAAATGAATATATTTAATATGTCCTCTTATTTCTAGTGTCATCGAGCTGATAAGTCGTTGAAAATTGCCAAATAGTATTCCTTCGACTTCATCTGATTCGTTCGCAGAGTCAGATAGATATTTTTTATGAAGTGTTTCTGATATTTCTTCATGTAAATCTTTTGATTCAACATCTGATATTAAGTCATCAATTATAATTGGGGCATATGTGTTATCAGCCATTTTTATTATAAGTTGTTTTGCGAGGAGTAAAGAATGGGAAACTTTCAACAGAATTTTATCATGTTAACTATGATACTGAAGGTATAGTGTATTTTTATGTGTTACCAATATATTAATCATAAAGTATCATAAAGTATCCGAATTATGTTGCTTATAACTTCATCACATGTTTGAGATTATGTAAGCAAGTCATGAATTTCTAGCTGCAGCAAAAAGGAAAGTTATTTGAGACAAAAGTTTTAGGCGAGGTGATTAAATGGATATTTTTGGTTGTGACTGTGCATTTGTGTTGCAAACTATTATTTTTTTTTCATTAATGATTTTATTAACATCATCATCACGGAAGGCAAATAACTGAAAAGAAGTTTATTCGATTCTTGTAGTCAAAAATAGATTAGTAAACCGCAAAAGCATTTTTAAAACTTTTAACTTTATTCAATGAGACCAAACTCTCGATGACTTGGAATAACTATGTATTGATCCTCATAATACCAGACATATTTTAAAACAATTGAATTCTTTATGCAAAGTTCTTTTTTGAGCTGATCACGTTTCAAATTCTTCCAGATCTTTATGAAAGTGTTTTACATATTGCTCATGTTGTTTGCCCTGTATCTCTATAGCAAATCCATACTGTGGATAGTAAATGTCGAGCTCTAGTCCTCGAGGATATTCAGGTATTTTCAAGAAATCTGGTTGGCAGATGCTGGAAGGTGGGCCAAGAATGTTAGTTATAATTTCGCAACACAGATTTTTATGTTTATTTAAGCAATATGGGCACTGTGTTTTAGAGTACTTCATACAATTAAAACTCAAAAACTATTTATGACCTTTGTTATACATCCATTGTATTAGAACACAGAGATTTATATATTCTGTAGAAAGATACATACCTTCTCTACTGTGGGCAATTTCTTTAGCTTCTGAAAGACCACAAGGAAAATTACCAGCACCATCTTCTCATATTTTTTATTCGATAAAGAGTTGTAGACCATTCATGACCTTTGGCACATCTCCAAAGCATCTGAGTATTTGCATTAATATATTCTGTAGAAAGGCACATACCATCTTGTTCTTGTGCGATACTGTTTGCTATATCAATATTAAATCGTGATTGACCACATTTTTGGCATTGTGTAATATGCTTTTTTAATCTAGTGCAATGTGTCTTTATACTGGAATAAATTTTTTGTCAGTATAACATGTTTTTGGCCTAGTGTACTACACCTTTGATATCAAGTTCCCTTAAGAATATCTTTTGCCGAATCCTTCCACTTATGGCCTTCTTTACACTGCCATTCAAGAGGATCCCGTCTATTAACATACTTGGCTGTAAGGCAGAGGCCTCCTTTCTATTCTGCAAACTTCTTCATATCTTCAATTGTTTGAGTATAACAATTTTTAACTGCACATAATGGGCACCATATTTGTTTATTCTTTACACTAGTAAGTCTTGCAGACTATAAATGTTCCTTAGCATATTTCCAAAGCATTAGCATCTGATAATTGATATATCTTTCAAAGATCCTCTGCTACATGCAATCTCTTTAGTAACATCCAAAGTTAATTTTGCCATTAATATTTTATACTAAATTTCAAAAGGCTGGTGGGCATGATATTATTTTATTTCATGATTTATTCCTCTCTTTAAACGTAATTTACTCCAATCATTTTTTTTTATTCATTTTTTACTTAGCCAACCGCATGTATTACTCTACAAAAATATAATTTTAAAAGCGACATTAATATTTATTAAATACATTTGCTTTTGTATTCTATTAACATAGCTATAGTTATAAATCTGTTTTCACCCTGAAGTTTTTTGAACAAGAGGGCGTAATCGAATAAAATGAATTTGGATTTAGTAGAGTATAATCTTCCTAAATCAGTATAAGTCTTTTAAAATGTTATAAATCTATAAATTATTATAAACTCATAAAATGTTTAAAACTAACAACTATTCTGGTTTGAATCCTGTAGTAATGCAGCCGTTAAATATTCTGCAATATAGGTATAGTGGTAAAACACCAGAAATGTAGTGTTCTCATGTTCATTATTCATTTAAGAAACTTCTTGAATATAACCCAAAATACCTTTCCAAGAATGGATTTATCCATATTATTGAAAGATCAGAAAATTTAAAGCTGAAAATCATTCATTTTATATTTATTGCACTATATATGATTCCTTAGTAATTATACAAGAAAATACCATCAAATATGCAAATGATTACCTGAAGAAATGCATTGTTGAAAGGTGCCTTGCATATTCTAATTCTGTATGAAGAAATGTGAAAAAAGTAGAAAGAGTATCATCACTTATTAGTTCTAATGAAATTGATGATATTTATAATGATTATTATACTTGGTATATTATACTAACTGGTTATTATGCTCATAACACTCTGTTGAAATTTAAAAAAAAAATTGCATATCACTTAATTAATAGTGCAAAAGTTATCCAATAGGCTTGGTAAAGTTACAAGATAAGACCTAAGACATGGGCAAAATGAGTTTGAAATATGGTAAGGAATGATAGTACTCCTAATAAGAAGAAGTTTTTAGGTATAATTCCTCATGATATAAGAATTCCTGATAATCAATATGTATTGTATTATAATTGAAGAATTCTAGCTAAAGATATACCTGCATATCATCAGAATAGTCTTATTTTATATGAACATTGTCTTCCTGGTAAATGGATAGAAAAGAAGAAAGATTAATTATATGAATAATTAGGTATTGTAGCATACATAATTGCTTTTATAGTATTACATTAGCAAGGATATAGAATTATTAAATATTTAGAATGGTCTTATATGTTAAAGTAGCTATCAAATCCTGAATATCATCATATTAATAAATACTACAACAACAGCAATAAAAACTTCATTAGAATATCAGAATATGTGTGATTTATGTGTAAAATAGCAGGTAAACCATATCCATGTAATTTGTTGAAAATTGACTATTTTAAATCTGGATATATTACTATCAAGGGAAAGCTTAATAGTATAAATTTCTCAGATTCAAATAATAATTATGAGTATGTGTGCTGAGTTTTCAGAACCATAGATTCTTTATTAAAATTATTATAATAAACATTTTTGCATAATTTCAGCTAAAGTTCAAAAGTTATTATAAATGCCACCCAAATCCCAAAATCAATTTAGGTATGTTGTAACCCAAATGTGATTTTGTTCCGAACATGATTTGGGATATTCCCAAATCGAAATTTTGATTTCGTACTTCCCAAATCGGAATTATTGATTTGGAATATCCATGTCCAAAATGAAATTGTATCCCATACCCAACTTGGATATCTCAAATCAGATCTGGAGCATGGTCAGGTTTAGTACACCCAATGCCCTAAATTCAACCATATTTCAAATCCATCTGAGTAAATTCAGGTTTGGAACATGTAATGCCAAACCTGACTATAATCTAGATGGATTTGGGATATGATTAGATTTGGATATCATATGTCCTAAACCTGACTATGATCCAAATTTACCTAGATGAATTTGGGATATTCCAAATCTGAACTGGAACATAGTCAAGTTTGAGTATCCTATACCCCAAACTTGATTATGAATATTGAGTGTTTCAAATCTTCAAATTAACATACTAAACATGCTCCAAATATGACCATGTTTTTAATTTCTGGAATATGGTCAGGTTTGGATATTATGTCCAGAACCCGACCATGATTCAAACCTGTCTATGTTAATTTGAAACATGGTTAAGTTTAGAGTATCAGGTGTACCAAACTTGGACATATCCCAGATCTAATTTGGAATATCCCAAGTTGGACTTGGAATATGATTACAATTTCAGACATGAGATATCCCAAATCGATAATTCCAATTTGGGAAGTACGAAATCAAAATTTCAATTTGGGAATATCCAAATCATGTTCGGATCAAAATCACGTTTGGGCTACAAAAGTGACATTTATTAGCAGTGGAGGTGTAGATTTAGCAATTTCTCTTACAGAAAATATGGAATATAATGGAAATATTCAGATAAAATTTTTACAGAGACTTTATTATAAAATCTGTGAAGTACAGTATATAATATAAATATAGCTAGTATAATAAATAATTAAATAAATAGTAGTTATTATTAAATATTACTTATATTTAATCTTTAATTATACAATCCAAACACTCAGAATTCTTTTGATCTAAAATTTCAGTAAGTAAACGACTTGTATAACATGCTTGTGGATGAAACTGTGAAATAGAAGTGCCATTTTGTTCTTGTATTAATACATTATTGGCATTTACAAATTCATTTATATCATTTATTAATTGATTATCAATTAGATCACCAGTATCTGTGATTTCTATAATTTCTTCACTTCCTTCACCATTTAATTCATAATATTTATTAACGTATCTCAGCCACTGAGTTATAATATTTTCAAGATCTATTATAGTTGGTCTTTTAAAAGGGTCTGAATTCCAACATTTTTCCATCAAATCTATATAACATTTTGGAGTATTTTTTATAATTTCAGGACGTTCTCCTTTACAAATACTTAAAGCAAGTTGATAATCATGTGCTTTATTATAGAATGGTGTGATACCTGATGTAAATTCCCACATTATCATTGAAAAACTATATATGTCACTTGCTGGAGTATAAGGTTTGTTTCTTAATACTTCAGGCGCCATATAAGGTAAAACTCCATAATTTCTATAGATAGAATCTTGTAAGTCACTTATAGGCTTACATAATCCTAAATCAATGATATATGATTCATTATAATTATCTGATATCAAAATATTACCATCATGAAAATCACAATGAACTAGATCAGATTCATGTATTATTTTAAGTCCCAAAATAATATTTTTTAATAATTGTAATTTATCTTCCCATTTAAATTGAACTATCTTAGATAAACATTTTTTTAAACTTCCATTTTCTGCGTAACTCATTATTATTATATAATTTAAATTATTTGGATCTTGGGTAATTCCAAAAAATTGAATGAATTTTGAAAATGATTTTTTCTGACAATCATAATGATTTTTCCACTATACAATCAATAAGATAATTAAATTAATTTTAATAAAAAAGAAAAATTATTAACAAACTTAATATAAAATATAATTTTACCTCACTTAAAAATTTATCATCTAAACTTGATGAGTTGTTAAGATTTTTAAGAATAACCTCATAACCCATTTTAAAATTCCACCTATTCCATTGTTGTTTATCAAAATTCCAACTATCAATAGGTCCATCTAACCAGATAGCTTTATGGATTTCACTGAATCCTCCTTTATCATGATAATTAACATTCTTCAACCTATTATAAGGTATCCATTCTAAAACTTCATAACTATTTTTAGCATTTAGTTGTGCTTCTTGAATAAATTTATCAATAAATTCATTTTCACTGGTCCATTTTGAAAAATCCTGCTGAAATCGTTTAGTATTACATCGTTGACACCAATGATAATCAACATGTAATTGCTTGCATTCTTTACATGATTTATTGTTAGAAACTTTAGAATATATAACATTATTTTCTCTTGCTTTTTGATGCCAATAAAAAGCTTTTTCTAAATTCTTTACTATTCCTTCACCATTTTCATATAATAATGCAAGATTATATTGTGCATTGTTATGATTCCTTTTTGCTGCTTTTTGATACCAATAAATTGCTTTTTCCAAATTCTTTTGTGTGCCAATTCCATTTTCATAAAAATATCCTAATTTATTTTGGGCATCACTATATTCTTGTTCAGCTGATTTTTTATACCATTTAAATGCTTTAAACTCATCTTTTTCAACACTAACTCCATTTTGATAACATCTACCTAAATTATATTGTGAAGATCTATATCCATTATTTGCTGCTCTTTGATACCAATAAATTGCTTTTTCCAAATCTTTTTTTGTACCTATATTATTTTCATAATAATATCCTAATTTATTTTGTGCATCTTTAATTCCTTGTTCAGCTGATTTTTTATACCATTCAAATGCTTTGACTTCATCTTTTTTAACACCAATTTCATATTCATAACATCTACCTAAATTATATTGTGAAAATTTATTTCCATTTTCTGCTGCTTTTTGATACCAATAAATTGCTTTTTCTAAA
>QKYT01000011.1:271712-282790 GCA_003550305.1 Glomus cerebriforme | reverse complement strand
TTATTGGTTTTTCTTTTTTTTACAGTTTAGGTTTGAAAGGAATTCGGTGCCGTAGATCATCGTGCTGCACCAAATTGGTAAGATTAATTTTTTCTTTTACATTATTTTTTTTAATTATTTAATAATAATATTTATTGAATAAGATTAATGCTTTCTTTTAGGTTTGCTGTTTAGTATAATTTAAACATGGGACACGAAACTGAAACCCCCCGAAACCCTTTAGGTTTAGGTATATACTGAAACTTAGTTTCAGAATATGCATTTATTTTCCGAATCCCAAATCCCGAATCCAACCCGAAACTCTCGAAACTTTTATATGCCGAAATATACTGAAACCTATTAGTTTACTTAATTTATTTTTATTAAAATATTAACTGAAATTATAACAATACTGTACTAATTTAAACTTTGTTATTATCTTTATTATATGAAATTATATTAATAAAATTATATTAATTATGAATTATAATTTTGAATTAATAAATCTGGATCAAAATCATCTTCCTTGTCTAGTTCTTGAATAAAATCATCAAGTCCGTCCAATTCTAATTGCTTATCCATTATATTATTTGATTTATCCTTAAACATTGAATTCAAATCAAGCACATTTAAAATTTCCAAATCTTGAGATGGAACCTGTTCACAATCATCATCAGCAGGTGAATTTGATATCAGCTTTATCATTTCTTCTTCATTGTAATCATCAACATATTCCTCATCATCACAAAGTTGAGCATCATTTAAAATTGTGCGAAGTTCCTCAGCAGTTTGATCTTTACTAAAATTAGGTAACTCAGATTTACTATTGGCAATATATTAGGAATGGATCTTTGACATAGATTCTAAATTCTCGGTCAATAATCGCGTTCTCTTTTACCAACCATCCATCCGCAGATTGACCAGATCCATTCACAACTTGCTGCATGTGGAATAATTGAAAAAAGTTTTATCGCAAGTAATTGCAAATAAGGTGGACTTGGTGTACACATTTTCCACCAGCTAAGTGGCGTATTTACTTGCGAAGTGTATGGCATATTATATGGTGCTGTTTGTAAATGAAATTCACCAATTTGTGCCAGAAGAGTTTCTGCTGACTGTTTTTTTGAATGATCATGCTTTTTTAGGTAGGCAGCAATATTAGGATCCTTTAACATTTGCTGCCAAATACGTGCAGCTGTACTTTGAACTCTTTGGTATTGGGACATTTTTACACCAAAACCTGTTTATTAGTGTTAATTTTAAAAAATACTATTACATTATTGTTATATAAAATAATAATTAATATTTTTTTACCTTTGTAACCAGGATGAATATAATACGCTAAGAGATATTCATCAAAATCATACATTTTAAACGTTCATTGAAGAATTTTACTGCATGCTGTCAAAATCTTACATTTTCATTTTCATCAGGAATCTTGTTAATCGATTGACCAAGACGTGCAAGAGAAAAATAACAATCAGTTAGTGTTGATTTGTTACTTTCAAGACTGAGAATAGCATCTCTGATAGGTTTAATAATGGTTGCCAAGTCATAAACATCATTAAAAAATCCACGTTTCCGATTAACAATTGACTTAACAGCCTCACTTGTAATAATGCTAGAATTTTCATTAATAACCTAATGAAATATTTAACAAAATAATATTAATTGTAAATTTGTGATTTTTATATATTACAAAATAAATCAAATAGTAAAATTAAAGTAATGAAGGTGTACTTCTTTGAGACAAATTTCTAGCCGAGAAATTGAATCTAACATCTCATAAACAGTCGTCCATCTCGTATCCAAATATGTTTTTAATCCACCACCTCCAATTTGTTTTTCTTTAATTTTTAATTCTAATAGTTCTTTGGCCTATGTGACTTTTTAAAATATGTCACAATAACTGTACACCATTGAATAATTCTTTTTGAAAATATGTGTTTTATTAAATCCTTTGTAATCAAATTTAGTGAATGTGCTATACATCTAATATTGAGAATATGCGGAAACCTTCCAGTAATTAAATTTCGCGCAGAATGAACATTTGATCCAGCATCTATCACGATACCTACAAACTTGTAAATGCCAACATCTTCAAGAACTGATTGTATTTGTCGAGTAAGAAACTCCGCAATATGGCTCTCACTTGAAAAATTACTAATTTTCCAAAGGATATCACGTCCATTACCAAGATGAATAACGAAATTCCAAAGAGATTTACCTGATGGACTCGTCCACCCATCCATAGCTTAATTAAATGTGAAGAAAAATAATTAAAATTTTAAATTTTAATTAATTTTTAAACAATTTTCTTATAAAATTTTGTATATTGATATGCTTACCTAACATCAAATTACTTTCATTTTCCAACATCCTATATAACTTACATTAACCCGTAAAATTTCCCGTGTTAACATATTATCAGCAAGTGTCTTCCGATCTGGTAGGCTACAATTAGATCTGAGCAGCTTAAACAATTCAATTATAAACGGATGTTCAACTAGATGCCATGATAAACCACAATATACAAACGCCTTCAGTTGATAAGAGCAGTTCAATATCTTCTTTTCGCTCCTTACTTAAATCTGAATTTTCATAAACGTGCCTCTACCATATATATGACAGCCTCACGAATTGAATGGTCTACTTTTGAGCAATTATTCATTATGTGTTTTTCCATTGCTGGTGTTTTACCAGAACGAAAAGTCTGCTTACAAGCCAAACATGTTGCAACATAGTGCCCTTTGTCTATTTCGTCTCCTTGCTTAAAAAATCTCCAAATAGGCTTTTTTGGACGTCCACCAGTACTATTTGCAGACTTAGTTTTTTTTGAAGTTGATGGTAAACTATCCGACATTATATTATTTAAAAAGACTTCTAAATCAAGTCTGTCTTAAAAAATAAGATACCATCAAACATCAAATCTATCGATCTATAAATATTTAAATTATCGCGTGACCAGCAAATCAGTGAGTTTCGGGAATCGGGATTGGTTTCGGAAATCGGAATTAATTTCGGAATATCGGGATTAGTTTCGGGATAACCGAAATTAGTTTCGGGCTTCGGAATTTGTTTTGGGTTTCGGGTGAGGTTTCGGTTCGTATATTCCGAAACCCGAAACTTTCGGAAGTCCTCTCAAAGGTTTCGGGCCCCATGTTTAGTATAGTTTAGTATTAGTAACCACTATTTTTCTTTTTTAACTCAAATTGATAATTTTCTCACATTGTTCTTGATTGTTATCATTAGTAACAACAGATTACTAATTCCATTTCTTCTTTCCTTTAAACATTTCTAGCTTTAACTTGGATTGAATGGCCACTTCGGGTGGCATACTGCGGTATGGTGATGAAGAAGTTGCCGCACATCAAAATTTCCTAGTTATAAATAAAATCATTTTTGTGGTATCGATGGAATAACACAAAATCGCCTAAAAAGGAGATTTTTTTGAAAAAGGAAATTGTTTAGGCCCAAGAATTCGGTTCAGAAATATAAAAAATACTCAAATCCCCATTATTATATTATTCTAATAAAGATTTCTATTTAATTTGTTTAATTAAAAAAATGAAATTTACTTTTTCAAATATTAGTTTAATTTTTATCTCCAAAAAAATTTCTTGAAAAGTATTCAAGTATTTCTCACTTAACACTGGACTATAAATGACTAAAGAATATAAAGTATATAGAAAGTGATATTCGATCAGGATTCTATATAACTCCAGGGTAATAATAGAAGAGTAAGATTTATAACAATGTATATAAATAAGAACGATGAATAAAATGGAGACGAACAATGAGTAATTTTGCTAGACTTTTATAATATACTACTGCTTCACTCGCGCTCTTTATATCTTCCTTCAAAAGTTCTATCAAGAATTTTTCTGAATAAAAAACTATCCTACCTTTCCTGCGAATTGCCTAATTCCAACGACTTTCATATTTCTAAATTTATCACTGCGGCAATTTGTATATCAACAACGACGCTCACATAATCAACCCACTGTCTCAAAATAAATTACTGAAAATAAAATAAATATAAATAAGTAAAATAGATAAAAATTGTGGAATACTGATTTTTTAATTGATTGACATCGTTATTTAATAATTTTACAAAGAAATCATTAATTAATTCGTTCTTATTTAGACTATTTGAGACGAACTGAACTGAATATATATATTATTATTATAGTAATTAATTGAATACTTGAATCAATATTATTTGTATTTTCTAACGTGCGTGTCGCCAATAGAATATGAGACTCGTTTATCGAGACAAAATATAATTTCGGATGTCAATATTTACAAAAAAAACCTATGAAAAAATGTTTCACAATTATTTTTGCATAAACTTTATTTATTTTATTTTATTTTTTTGAAAATTTATACAACTTTTCTTTTTAAATAATAAACTTGAAAACTCAATATATAAATACATGTAAGTGTGACCCTTTGTTATCGGTTATTCTATAGAATATCAATTTTTTAAGATAGAATTTATGCATATATCTAGGAAAATTATCAAAATTATCTTGATTTTATCATAAATACATTTATAAAAAAAAATAGTTTAATTTTATAGTAATTATAGAGAAGCTATAAGCGATAGTTCAAATGACTACATTTTTATATATATATATATTTTTTTTTGCTTGGGAAGAATTGTGGTTGATGAAATTGGAAGATATTTAAGGAATTTTAAGAGCACATATAATGGTTATCCCTTTAAAAAAAAATATTGCTTAACGACATTCGGCCGGCATTAAGTGGAGCGCACATTATAAATAATTTTGACGAATAGAACGCCTTCCTGTCATCTTTATACTGCAAAATCCGGTTGCATATAAACATAAGTATCGTTATTGTTTAGTTTCACAAGAAATTGATTAGTGCATTATACGGAACATTATTTACGAATATCGGAGAAAATAAACGAATTGACCGATATTTCCCGCATACATACCTTAAAACCTAAAACATAAAAAAAATATTTATTGACGCAAACAAATGTTTTTTTTTCTTAATTGCATAAACGAATTTCCATTGGAGTAAACTTACTTATAAAGGAAATTTCCCAAAATTCTACCAAACAGTTAAATCAACCAAGTCGCACAAGCCTCACAATTATGCAAATCACTGTAATTAATTTTAAAAATATCCACTAGCATGATTTTATAATAAAAAAGTGTTGTGTCGTTATGTTTTTAAAAAATATATAAAAAAAACCTTAAATTGTGACATCACGTAAATTATTAAATGTTTTTTTTTTCATTATAAAATTTCTTAGCACATTAAATTTTTTTAATATTGTAAATTCTATCGCACGCGTGATATGTCGTTTTAAAAAATAAAAACTTTAATAACCATCACTGAAAACTTTTTATTATTTAAAAACAAGCATTCTTTCGTATAAAAATTATTTTATTTTATTTTATTTTATTTTTTTTTTTTACAATGTCGATAATTTCGTCCAACTTATTAGATGAACCTAATAATATTTCTAACGATGATGAAATTTTTTTAAAAGATACTTTAAAAGATTTTTATTGTAAAATTACTGAAACAAAAGATTTTAATAATTTTAAAGAAATTTCAAATGAATGGATAAATTATAAACTTAATGATAAAAATCCTAAAATTATTCTAGAATTAATGAAAAATCATAAAAAAAATAAATTTTGGTTTACAAGTTTTATGGGATTTTTTTATCAATTTGGTATAGGTTGTGATTTAGATAAAAATAAAGCGATAAAATTCTATTTATTAGCTATTAAGAATGAAAAAGTTGAAAATTCTAATGAATTACATTTAATTGATGATGGAATTGATTCATTTAATTATTCATTAAAAAATAAAAATATAATTATCGGAAAATATTTATTATCTTTGTTTTATTATAAAGATATTATTGTAAATTTAGAACCTTTTAATTATAATCAAATTAAGTATGAAACTGAAGAAAACAATGAATTAACAAACCTTTTAAAATTATCCAAAAATGGTGATTCAGAGGCACAATATAATTTAGCAATTTGTTATATGGATGGAATAGGAACATTGAAAGACAAGAAAGAAGCATTCATTTGGTTGTTAAAATCTGAACAAAGTAAATATCCAATTAATTTAAGGGTGGATAATGAACAAAAAGGAAAATTCGAAAGATGGTTGAAACTTGCGATAGAAAATGATTCAATAGCACAAAATTATTTAGGTCATTACTATCAGAATGGTAAAGGAATAAATAAAAATGAAGAAAAAGCTTTTGAATGGTATTTAAAATCAGCTCAAAATGGAAATATTTTAGCACAAAATAATCTAGGTTATTGTTATGAAAATGGTATAGGAGTAGATAAAAATAAAATACAAGCATTTGAATGGTATTTAATATCAGCAGAAAGTGGGAATAGAATAGCGCAAAATAATTTAGGAGATTGTTATCGTAATGGTAAAGGAACAGATAAAAATGAAACAAGGGCATTTGAATGGTACTTTAAATCAGCTATTGCAAAATGTGCTGAAGGGCAACGTAATTTAGGAGATTGTTACGCAATAGGTATAGGAACGAAAAAAAACGAGACAAAAGCATTCGAATGGTATTTAAAATCAGCTAAAAATGGAAACATAGTGGCACAAAATAATTTAGGAAATTGCTATCAAAATGGCATAGGAACAGATAAAAATGAAGTAAAGGCATTCAAATGGTATTTCAAATCAGCTAATGCAGGATGTACTAAAGGACAATGTAATTTGGGAAATTGTTATACAAATGGTATAGGAATAGAAAAAGATGAAACGAAAGCATTTGCATGGCATTTGAAATCAGCAGGTGAAAATGGATATACCAAAGAACAGTGTAATTTAGGGGATTGTTATGCAAATGGAGTAGAAACAGAAAAAAAGGAATCAAAGGTATTTGAATGGTATTCAAAATCTGCTGGAAATGACACAATTGCACAAGATAATTTGGAAGATTATCAGATTGCAAAAGAATTTGAAATGAGCTGTTGCAGTATATGTTAAAAGACAATTTCATTCAGGATCATTTTGTTAGCGATGGAATTTCAATAATATTTAGGTAATACAGTATGTGCGGTATGAAGATATTGTAGGCGGTAATGTTAGTATGAGGTCTTGTACGATGCTGCGTTGAAAATCATATTGCATGTTCATTTTATTTTAAAAACAAAAGTATGAATTAAACTTTCATTAAAATTTTAATAATATGGTCGATTATAAATAAAATTATATAAAAAAATCATTGATATATTGTCAACATTCAATGCATCGATCGTTGAGTGTATAATTTGTACATAATTTTTAGCTTTTTAAAAATTTTTATTCATCATAACTCTGTCCACTTTTTTTAGTATCAAATTATATATTTCTTTCCAATATCATATATAAGCTTTTTAAAATAGTATCAATTTTAACGCTTCTGTATCCAATATAATCACAGGGGAGTAGTACCACGTGACAATAACATATAAATGAATAATTTCTTAATGCCATAATTCCGGCCAAAAAATCTATCAAATCACGGGATACTACTGTCGGACAGTTTCAGACTGATGAAAATTTGCATCATCATTTTATCTAAAGATAATTCAATATTCAAGGTTTAACATATTGTGATATACTGTATATACTGTATACTTTTTTAAAATTTAAAATTATGATGTAACTTATGCAAATATTACATAATTTTTACAAATTATTGAGCTGTTATTATAAAAGTTCGTTTTTTTTTTCTTTTTTTTTTTTTGATGAGGGTCACATTGAGTCATATGCAAAAAAAAAAAGCAAAAAAAACTCATGGCGCGTAATGATTTATAATAATTTTTCTAAAAGGGTACTGTTGGAATTAACTACTACTCTTTTTCTTTTTAATATTTTGATTTTAGTTAAAGTCCTGATATTAAGCATCACTCTTATTTCATTTAAATTTAAGTTAAATTAATATTTTTAATACTTGTTTCGTGTCAATTTTATATATTTATGAAGGTTATCAAGTGATTCAAAGTAGCTCTGATCAAAATCCTAAAATTAATTTGTCATGCCTTGTGTTGAACGATATGTATCACGTCTTATGTATAATAACACAGGCATGTAGGATTTATAATTGGATCACTGGATTTTTGGATTTTGTGTACAGATCAATTTTTATGACGAATGGAATAAAACACTGTACAGTTGATATATATAGTACTACCCTGTGATTCTATTTTACAAATTAATTATTACCAAACATCTGAGGTCTAAATTTCAATTTTATGTTACATAGGAATAATTAATATAAGGGTCTGACTGTAATATACAGTATATATTTATATTTACCTGAAAAATTTTATTAAAATATTGAATGTTTTATGTCAGATTCAAATATATATGTATGTAAATTTATTGCACTTGTTATAAATATTTATTACCTTTAGCAAACATTAAATTACAAGTGATAATAATACTTTGTATACAAATACTGAAAAGTACTAAATTTAAAACTGTAACTAATCCCACCACTAAAGGCGAAATGGATTGAACTGCAAGCTAACCATAATTTACAATACTGACAGAGGACTACCTAGCATGATAGGTAGCAAGTGCGTAATGCAAGTGAGTAACTAAGATGAAAAATAGTCATGTGACTTACATTACTTCCCTTATATATAAGGTATGGAATATAGTGTTTACCTAGTATATCCGTTGGTTTTCCAGGTGACTGGTCTTTAGAAAGACATAAACAAAGACTCTCTCACCAAGCCATTATTACGGGTCTACCTTCCAAGTGTAAAGAGATCGATATATTCGGAAATTTAGAATTTAAAGATGCTTTCAACTGGGAGGCCATCAAAATGGTAAAAACTAAAGACAAGGGCAACAAATTAATTGGCTATTTTGGCCATCATGATGATTTGATTAAAGCGATCCGGCAACCTTTTTTCAATTCAGAAAAATCTTACAATTGGTCACATGACAAGATCAGAGGAAATAAGTCTGCTGACAAGAAGTCAAGTGTTTCCAAAGACACTTTGAAGATAAGAAGTCCTCAAAGAATGACAAACACAAGAAGAACAAGTCCAAGACTAGGTCTAATTCCGATTCTTCTATAAGATCTATCGCGAAGGTCCTGGTAACCCTTGTTAAGCTTCTCACGAAACAAGAATCAAAGAAGTCATGAAAGAAAAACAAATCACATGGTAGTAGTAGGATGAATTAAGATAGTCTTCGATCTGATTGGGCTCTTTTCATTTTGACGGAATGTGCAACCCAATTTATCTAGCCACGTAGATTCCTCTAACCTATAACTTTTTTCCTTTTTTCACTATTTGCTCTTTGTATATAGGTTTATTTTTTTATTTAGTGTTAAAATAGCTGCTTCCACGAATAGTTGCTAAAATGTTGAGTCCTTAGCAGTAGTGGATGGCTATGTCTAGTCTCCTCTTTGTAGGTTAGTAGGCAAAGTGACCTTCTTAGGGAGGTTTATCTAATGTTATAATCAGTTACCAATAGGTGCTTTTATGTTCCCTAGTATCAGATGTACATGTAGGTAGCTCTTGCTTGTATAAATAAATAAATAAATAAAGTGTTTACCTAGTATATTACATGATATGTAATGGAGACAAAATTTTCTAATTAATAAAAATGAATAATGGACTATATAATAAATATTTAATACATAAAATAATAATAACAGATAAAGAAATTTTATATTTAAAAATAAATTAACAATGTTATTTTACATCAAAATTTTATTAAAAGATACAGAATCTTGATAAGAATTGAGATTACATTTTGAAATTTAAATGGAAAAAAAAGATAAAATTCAAAAGGTAGTATCTTACAAAAAATATCAATATATTCATAGTTATTAAATGAAAATTAGGAGTGCGAAAAATGGTCGTACCCTATGAATATTAATCTAATCATCATGAAAATTTAGATACAATCAGTTTTGTCCTCGCTGAACAACTTTACTTAGTCTTGAGTAATATTAACTTATTACAAAGTGCTGAAATTATACTCTAAAGTCAAAATAAAATCTGAAAGTCAGTATTGTTACAAAAGCATAAATAATTTTACAAATATTTAATAAAACCTTTTAAAAAATTTAATACAAATATTATCAAACCCATATTCCCCCACATTTACCTAAAGTCCAGTTTCTTCAAAATCAAAGCTGGCATTTCACATTCCTATAAAAAAAAAGAGCGTTCGCAATACTTATTTCTTAATTAAAAATACACACATATTTCCTAAAACTTACACAGTTTCGTTGACCGTAAAACATCGACGTCTCCGGAGCCGCGTTAAATCTAAGCCTGCGTTCTGCATTTCTATAAAAAAAAAAGAAGCATTAGCAAAGTTTCTTAACTAAAAAAAATACACATTTTTCTCACTTACCAAAGTCTGGCTTCGTTAACTTGGAATTTCTACAAATAAGAGAATATTTTTTTCTAAATAATTATTCATTCCAATAAAAAAGATCATATTGTATCACAAAAGATAATATTCAGTGTAATTCATGTAATTCATACGACCATACATGCTATACTTTATTTGTTAAATCCATCATGTATGGAAAGAAATGCACCGATTACCATACATAGCCATACATCGGTCTCCATACAATACATGTTTTCTATATACTCGCTTTCAAGTTGCCTATCTATTCACTTAGTTTGTAAATGGTAAGAAAAAAATGTATCAATTCGATTTGCTGTGTAATGAGAAGGCTCACCTTATTTCTTCACCAACGATCCTATACTAGGGACGCATGCTAAGTATTTGTTTCATCTATGATAAAATGGATAGCAATGTTATGACATACTCATTGCGCATGGCTCTATAAAAAAGCTTCAATTTGTTTAATGATCCTTAACCAGATTATCAAAAAATTCTTATAAATTTTCTAAAAAAAAAATTAAAAAAATTAAAAAATTAGAAACTTTTACCTGATAACCCGCCTGTATGAATCTCAGTTTTGTACTACCATATTCCGTATTAGGGTTGAAATAGAAAAAGGTAATCTGAAATTATCATTAATTCTGGTAGACGAATTATCATTAATTTTGGTAAAGAAAGCGCTGAATCTCAGTATTGTA
>QKYT01000011.1:176493-222849 GCA_003550305.1 Glomus cerebriforme | reverse complement strand
AAGGGAAAAAAGTTAAAAAAAATCTAATAACAAGGGAATCACCCATCCCTTGTTTTTAACTAAAAAAAGAAGTCTAATACAAGGGAATCACCCATCCCTTGCTTTTAACTAAAAAAGAGAAGTCTAATAACAAGGGAATCACCCATCCCTTGTTTTTAACTAAAAAAAGAAATCTAATAACAAGGGAATCACCCATCCCTCGTTTTTAATTAAAAAAAAAAAGAAATCTAATACAAGGGAATCACCCATCCCTTGTTTTTAACTAAAGAATTATAAAAAGAATAAAAAGAAAGAAAATCTGCATTAATTCCATCATGTTCCACTACTGTTATTCCTAATTATATTGCTCTTTTCTTTCAATTGGTCTTTTTTCTCTCTATTTTCCAATCTTTATTTTCTTTTAACTTTGTTATTTCCCTTCCATTTCTTTATTTCTCATTCTATTCCCAAATATTCTCTCCATTCTTTTTCTTTATCTCTCTTTTTCCTTTTCCATATTATTTTCATATCACCACATTATGTTTTTTCATATCCATTTCCTTCATTTTCTATTCTTCATTCTTTCACTTCTCATTTCTTTTTAGCTACTTTTCCTGACAGTTTTCAAGTCCATAATAGTATCATTCAAAACATGTCGAAGTTGGAAAGGTACAAACAATGTTATTTTCATTCTATAATTGGTTGACTTCTGGCAATAAAATTTATTTTATATATAATCAAAGTATATGAGTTTAAATTATAGACAAAATATTTGTTAAAGAATTAAATCTTGAAAAATGGTCTCTTTTTATATCTTTTGAGCATATTACAAAAATATGACTCATCTTGATCATAAATTTTGATATTTTGACAAATAATATGATAATTCCCATCATTATGATCTAGTGTCAAATATATACGTGCATATGATCAAACTAGCTTATTTTGGCACTGAATACATTTTGACTAATAATATGCTCTGATTTATAAATAATTCGCAATCTGATTTTTTATTTGATAATCAAAATTTACGGACTGATGTGTAACGTGTAATGATTTTGAATTAGTGAATTACCAGAATATCATAAAAATAACCTTTATTTTGTAGCCAGAATAATTGTATGGCATTGTAATTAGTATTTAATTTTTTTGCTTTTTTAAATACTGTATATTTGAGATTTTTATTTCATATAGTAATCATAATGGTATAGAAAATAAAATAAATATTGAATAATAAGTAGCCTGGAAAAGTTTGTGTCATTTTTTATTAACTTATTATTTTAAATATAATCATTCAAATTTTTTAATAAAATAAAATAGATGTGCGATTCCCTTGCATAAGGATATGAGAGTTATCTTACTCTTAACTGCATAATACTGGTGAAATGCCGAATTACAATTATGGCATTCTGTATTTGTAAATTTATCGCTGTTTTCAATTTAGTGCGACCAGCATTTTTTTAGGTCGTATTACACGAGGAAATATTCACCATTTTTCTTGATTTCGTATGAAATATCAATACTTTTTTTAAATGAATGACGTGAAAATTGACAAAAAAAAAAATTTCTTTCATAAAATACTAGTATGCATATTATGACACATATAAATTATAAATCCACATCATTTGGCAATTATGAAATCTTTATTAAATAGATTCAACTTAGTAAGAAAACTGAGATTGAGAACGAGAGTAGAGCGAGTAAGCAAATTAAAATTATAAAATAAATCAAAACGAGAAGCAATACTTTAACCTTATGAAATGTGAAACAATATTTTCTTCCATTTTTTTTTTAGTTATAATTATAAAATAAATGATTTTATTAAAAATTTACTGTTTGTATGGCTATATTTATTTTTTTTCAAATCTACTTAAAACTAAACACAATTAACAATAATAATTAAGAACAAAGAACTTATTCATCATCAATATCCATAACTTTAAATTCCTTAATAACTCCTAATTCGATATATTTGTTAATTAATTCCATGTTTTCAATACTTTCATCATTTGCATCATCATTAATAATTACAAAAGAAAGAGGTTTCTGCGGTATACGATTCATCCAACTTATAAAAAAGGTTTCTAATTCTACTGTTGAACAATAATATAAATGAAATGATATTATTTCATAAAAATTTTTAGGTGCATATTTTACAATTGTTTCCAATATTTCTTTTTCTTCCATAAAATCACCTCCACACCAAATTTTAATACTTTCTAGATATTGACAACAATTAAATACTATTTTCATTGTTTCCAATTCATTATTTTTAAATCCAACGGATAACCTTCTAATATTTGGACAAAATTTAGCAATAGCCAAATTTAATGAATTATCACTATCACCATAAAGATCACCTATATAACATTCTTTTAAATTTTTTCCATTGTTTTCTAAAAATTTTATCAATAATTTAAATCTTGGACATGCACCTTGAATTTTTAAAATTTGTAAATTTGGAAAAATAGCATATTGTAATTTTTCAAAATCAATAAAATATTCATAATAATAAAAGTATAATCTAAGTTCTTGTAAATTAGTGAACTTAATAATAGATGATAATGAGATAAAATTATCTTCATGAATATTTAATTTGATTAAAGTATTAGGAAGTTTTTCCATTAAGGAAGTTAAACCTTTCAATTCTCTAAATTGCACTATTATAAAGGATTTTAAATTTCTCTGAGCAAAAATTAAATCTGTTAATCCCTCTGAAATAAATTCCATAGCTATTATATCTAATGTTGAAATATTGTGACATATTTGAGAAAATTGATAATAAAATTCAAATGGATAATTTGAATAACATTGTAATTCTGTGAGGTTTTTTAAAAATTCTTTTTCTTTAGGAATTTTATCTAAATATGCCCTTAAATGTAATTTTTTTAAAGAAACAATTTGATTAAAAAAAAGTTTGATTAATTCTTCTGTCACTATAAATGTATTATCGCTTAAACTATATTGTGAATTAATCTGTTTATCATTAAGAAGCAGTTCAAGTTCGTAACTAACTTTATCAATTGAAAGAATTTTACAAAATGCTGCATAATTAAATATTGGAGGTTTTGAAGTTGGATTTGAAATAATAATTCCATTATTATATAAAATCTCTTTTGACTCATTTGGAAGACAAGTAATTAAGGTACGATAATTTGAAATTTTATAATTCCAAATATTTCTCCAAAAAATTCTCACTGAAATATTACACCAAAGATTATTAACTAATAAACATGAATGTAAATTAGTCATATCATCTTCTAAATATTCTAAAATATCATTTAAGCAATCAGTGGGAAGTTGAATCATTTTTTTTTTAGAATAAGTTAAAAGAATTATTCTAAAATATCATTTAAGCAATCAGTGGGAAGTTGAATTTTTTTTTTTTTTTAGAATAAGTTTTAAAAAGAATACGAATTTTTATTAAATTACAAATTGTGTTACAAACATGACGTTATTATCAACATAATTTAATTACATACAGATTTTGATGATCTTCTTAACCTTTTTTGTCAAACAAATCTTTTCTTTGAATTTAAATGATTTCTTGTTGTAAAATAACCCAAGAGTTACTATGATAGTATGATTGGTGTTGTATTTGTGATGATAAAAAACTTGTCAAATTGGATATTATCATAAATTTTTCAAAGAAAAACAAATTAATTTACTTGATTGTGTAAATATTAATAGGTGATGGGCTATATATCATTATTATTATCCGGAGCGCTATAAAGATCACGTGGCGATTTCCGGACGAATAAAAATTGTTGCTTTAACTGTTTTGATGTTACGTTGGACAAGATATATAGATAACAATAAATAATGTAATGGTTTTCATTGTCTAGATTTATATTTTTAGTGTAAAAATCATTATGATTTTACCGTTTCTATGGATTAATGTTAAATTCTATAATAAATCAATATGGTACAGTATTTCAATACAACTCTGATGGAACTCTTCGCAATTGTTCATAAGCTGGTATACATCATGGTTTAGTGACTGCTAGAACTATATTAATAAATGGTAAATGGGCTTGTAAAGTATTTTCAAAGAGTATTAAACTCATCTTTTTGAATAATGTGAAGGATCTGAAAGAAGTTCAAGAACGTGTTCCCGAACTTTGAATATTACTTATTTAAAACTTATTACGTTGAATAATAGAAATTAAAGTTTTTTCTGAAATTGAAATAAAATCATTAGAATTAAGGAGTTTTTCTGATTCGTTAGATATCAATTTTGTACAAAAATGTTGTAATTTCAAGGAATTGTTCATTTTCGCATCTATTTTTTTCTTCACAAATAAGGCAATCGTTAACTTAAATTATCATATAAGCACAAAATATTTTTTTATATACAGTATCATTACCATTAATATTAATTGTTGTCTGAAGGACAGTCAATGTCCGTCCGTCACGCCGCAACAATTATATTCTATATATATTTTTAATTATATGTACTATTTATTTTAAGAAATTATTGTTAAATTTTATTAAATAATGTACGCTTCGGACGTGCTAATGGTTTCCTTCGTTTCCTTAGTAAATAGGAGGATTTTACTGTATTTTCCTTATATAACGCTGGCCAGAAAATTAGCATAACGCGGGTCATGAATTTTATTTTGCGTTTAGACGTCCCCTGTATTTAGTATTAAATAGCATCAATTAGATATTAATTACTGTATTTTGTTAAAAATCAGTAATATCAAACGATCGGTATGCTCCTACGTATACGTATCAGTGAATGATTTAAGCGTCGCACATAAATCAAAATAGTGTTATTTCGAAGTTCATGAGTTATTGGTATCTGGATTTCTAACTTTGACATTAAAACAGAAATAAAATAAATTCTTATTATCATATCAACTTTAAATTGACGTATCCAAATATATTTTTAATAAAAATTAAAATTTAATGATATTGATTAAGATCCTTAGATAGGTATTAATGTTTATTTTTTTTTCTTTAGGAAATTCCTTAGAACTTTAAGGATTTTTTGAATTCGTCAATAAATTACCCAATAATCACTTTTTTATTTCCAATACCATAAAAATAAAAATCTCTTAAATTACAGTATATTGCCCCATAGCACATCCTCCAATAGCTGATTTTAAGTACCATTCAAATGCTACTTCATCATCCAGAGCTGTTCCTATGCCACTTTTATAACAATTTGCCAAATTATTTTGTCCCTCTGCATTTCCATTTTCAGATGATTTCGTGTATCATTCAAATGCTTCTTCTTTATCTTCGTCAATTCCTATACCACCTGCATGACAATCTCCAAAATAACTTTGCGCCATTAAATTACATGCCTTCTTTTCATCTCTTTGTATTCCTTTTCCATCCATATAACAGATACCTAACATATGTTGTGCGCATGGATTTCCTTTTTCAGCAGATCTTAAAAACCATTTAAAAGCTTTTTCATAATTAGTTTTTACAATACTTCCATTTTGATAATAATAAATAGCTAAATTATATTGAGCTTCTGAATCATCATTTTCAGCTAATTTTAAAAGTTTATTGAATTCATTTTGTTTATAAATGATATCTCCATAGTAAAATAATGATAATAAATATTTTCCAATAATAATATTTTTATTTTTGAATGAATCATTATCTTTTTCAGTTAAGTGTAATTTATTAAAATCTTCATTTAATGGATCTTCTACATTATTATTAATAGCCGAAAAATATAATTCCATCGCCTTTGTTTTATCTAGAACACAACCAATACCAAGTTGATAAAAAAATCCCATAAAACTTGTAAACCAAAATTTACTTTTTTCGTGATTTTCCATCAATTCGAGAATTTTTTTAGGAATTTTATCATTACGTTCAATCTCATAATTTAACCATTTGCTTGAAATTTTTTCAAAATCTTTAAAATCATTTGTTTTAATAATTTTATGATAAAAACTGTTTAAAAGATTTTTTAAATAATTTTCATCCACTTCATTGATATTAATTTTATCTGATAAATTTGATGACATTGTTATTTAATAATTTTTTTTTTTTTTTAAAAAAAAAAAAATGGAATTTATGAAAATTTATACAAAGAACACAACATTTTGCGAAACCATCTGATTGCTATTTACGTTTTAAGCAAGGATTTTCCGTACCATTGATTAAATGATGAATGATGGGCGTGATAAACACGTAATACTAACCTGATTAATAATCAAACATTTCTATAATAAAATTTAATTTTGCAATTTTTTGAACACGTCAATCTTCTATATTTCATGAATTTTAACCTTATAAAGTAAAATTCGAATTACGTGTCGACAAGCAGGTATTATCGGTAATTTATTTTTATATTTTATATGGATGGTTGTGCAGGATTTTCCCAGTGTAACCTGAAAAATGTCGCAAGAAATCACGTGATATATTTCATAACTGTTATCACGTGCCAGCCGACAAATTAAATGCTTAAGTATTTTTTTTCCTAGGAAGTTTAGTATTCTTTAATGCTTTAATGTTGAATGCAAATAATAAAGTTTGTAGGCAAAAATGGAAACGATTAAATTAACGAATTTTATTGTTTATTCTCCTTTTAATTACATAGAATTGGCGGTAACAGTATCTAGTTTAAGTTTTGCTCTATAGAAACCATTATCTAAAGCTTTTTTGTACCAATCAATTGCTTTATCAACGTTTACATCCGTTCCAACCCCATAATAATAAGAATCTCCTAAATTATATTGTCCTATAGCACAACCTCCAATAGCTGATTTTAAGTACCATTCGAATACTACTTCATCATCCACAGCTGTTCCTATGCTCCTTTCATAACAATTTGTCAAATTATTTTGTCCTTTTGAATTTTATTTTCAGCTGATTTCATGTACCATTCAAATGCTTCTGTCTCATTTTCATCTGTTCCTATACCACTCACGTAACAATCTCCTACATTATTTTGTGCCATTTTATTTCCATTTTCAGCTGATTTCAAGTACCATTCAAATGTCTTTTTCTCATTTTTATTTACTCCTCTACCTTGCAAATAACAATTTATTTCCCAAATAATTTTGTTCAATTGAATTATTTGCTATTGCAAGTTTTAAATTCTTTTCAAATTCTTTTTTTTCATCCTTATCATTAATGACTAAATATTCATTTTGTTCAGATTTTAAAAACCAGTTAAATGCTTTCTCATCATCTTTTTGTATAACAAATTGCTAAATAAAATTGTGCTTCTGAATTTTCTTTCCCGGCAGAGCTTAAAAATAATTCAAAAGCTTTTTTATAATTAGCTGTTACATTATCTCCATTTTTATAACAAATTGTAATTCAAATATTCATCCTAATATAAATTGCCAAATTGTATTGTGCTATTACATCACCATTTTCAGTTAATTTCTGAAGGTCAGTTAATCTGTTAATACCCAAAATGATATCTTTATAATAAAATAACGATAATAAGTGTTTTCCAATAATAATTTTTTTATTCTTTAACGAATTAAATGAATCACTATTTTTCTTCAATTAAATATAATTTGTTCAAATCTTTCATTTAATGGATTTTCATTATTAAGTCGAAAAATATAATTCCATCGCCTTTGTTTTATCAAGAACCAAGTTGATAAAAAAAATCCTGTAATGCTTGTAAACCAAAATTTACTTAATTCATGATTTCCCATCATTTCGAGAATTTTTCTTTGATTTTTATTATTATTTTTAATCACATAATTTAACCATTCACTTGAAATAGTTTCATAATTATTAAAATCATTCATTTCATAAGTTTATGATAATAATCTTTTAAAAGATACTTTAAAAAGTTATCATCCTCTGTATTGATATTAATTTTATCCAATAAATTTGATGACATTGTTATCTAATACTTTTTTTTTAATAAATAAAAGAGAGAGAAATAATCAACACAACATTTTACGGAACCATCTGATTTACTTTTTCTACATTTTAAGAGTGATTTTCACGTACTCTTTGGTTGGCAGTAATACTGTACGTAATCGTAATTTTTTGATTAACTCCAGTCTAGTAGTCTAATCTATCCGTTCAATTATATTTGTATAATACATATCTGATATCAGTATATAAGTTATTTACAAAAATTCGGGAAATAATTTCCTCATGAAGCATGTATTCGTTGTATTCAATTCATTTATAACTAATTACACTCCTCATCAAATGAAATTTCCGTCCCTCCCCAATATGTGTTGTTGATATAATCTCATGTTTGTAGAAGCAAAATTCATTGATAAGGAATTTGATTTATTATAAGTTGTTAGGTCAGACTATTGGTGATATTTTTTATGTTGATAAAATATTAATAATATTTTTGAAATCGCAGTCCTAATGACTGACACAATAACAAAGTTTTGAGTAGGGAATATCGGTCTTCGACCGATATTTTTACCCCCCACCCAATAACTAATATAATAAACATTATAAACACGATTTAGAAATTCTCCTCTTCATTTTGAACGAGAATATGAAGTTCCTTTATAGGAGCTTGTTATTAATATTTCCGCGATGATCATAGGCATAAGGATGATATGAGCGGATAAACTTGCGTGCGATAACGATCAATGTCCAATCGGCAACATCGGTCTTGACTCGAAACATATTTTTTTTTAATTTCCGATTCCATTTAACTTCTAAGTTAAGAAAAATAAACAGTTTATAAAAGGCGAAATAATTATGTTTACTGTGGTGAATTGTAAAAAAAATTATTACCATTCGTTAGTAATTTTTTTTTTTTTATTAAATAATAATTTTTGTAAAAAGCATACATTATATTTTAACTGAAAAAAAGTACAATAATATGCACCACCGCGTTTCAAATAAAAATACAATAATAAATATTAGTTCTTTGATTTATACATCAATCGAAATACTTCATATTCTTCAACAGAAAATCTATCATTAGTTTCTCTAATAGGTTTTTCATAAGAATTTTGACTACTATGACAATAATTATCTAGTGCATAAATATCGAATTCCCATATAATAAGGTCTCCACTACCAAATGATGGACCACAATAAAATCTATTATCTATAGCATGTTCTCTATCTATTACACGACTTAAAATATTATTTTCATTTCTATCATTAATATTAAAAGAAAATATAAAACTATCATCACTAGCTCCATAACTACAATCAGATTTCCATGTGATTGGATTATATCCTCCAAGAATTTCGTTACTGCCTTTAACTTTAGCAATTGTTATAGTACGAGATTGATTGTCACAAATTTCATGGAATTTTTCAGCATAAAATCCATCACGAGATCCACGAAATAATAATTTAAATTCATACGAAGAAGTTAAATTATCCGAAATTTCTAATCTATCGACCCATTTTGAGATGATTTCAACATGTTGAGATGTAATAATCTTTGAATCAATAATTTTTGAATTAATCTCTTCAGGTATACGAGGTTTTGATTTATCACTTGTCTTGCTATCATTATCCAAAAATTCTTTCAATAAATCTATATATAATTCCTTAGGTAAAATTTTTCTATAAGGAAATACTTTATCTAAAAATTGTTTGGAAGTTAAATTATAAAATCTAATAAAAGGAATACATTGTTGCAAAGTATTCTTTAAAACATTGAAATCATTTTTTGAAAAACATGCAGGATCAGAAGGTAATCCTTGATTTTGAGTAAGTCCCCATTTAAGTACGTGTTCCCAAATTTGAATTTCATTCATTTGAAGATTAGCACTTTGAACAAGGGAGACCAAAAGTTTTTCTGGAATTGATGAGAAATTTCGTGATTTGAATATTTTATCTGGTTCTTTAGATATTAAGTCAATACAATATTTTTTAAGATCCAAGAAAGTATCTTTTTCAAAGCAAGTTTGATATATCAGACCAAAATTTTGTTCCATCCAGTTTGTTTTATTTTCGATCAAAAAGGATTGTATATAAGTGATCAGTTCCTGAAGACATAATTCACTAGAAACAATCAATAATTTAATTATGTCTGAAGGGTCATATTCTTCTAAAGAAAGTTTTCCGCCATAAATATACCTAAATAAAAGTACTTGAAATTAATCATAAATTGATATTAAAATAATAACTTAATTCAATTAATTCTCACCTTAAGATAATTTGAAAAATTTCAGGTAAAATATTTGGCAATTTAATATGTGTTAATGTTCCATCATTTTTCTTTTTTTCAATTGATAGAATTCCTTTCAAGTAAGGAGAACGATAATTTAAAATTACCATATGAGCACGAAATATTTTTACGTAAGGATCATTACCAACTTCAATAATAATATCGCAATATTCATCATCACCCAAAATTTCAAGTAAATTATGGGATAATTTTGGTAAAAATTTGTTATTATCAATAATGTTTGATACTAATTTACCAAATTTTTCAACACCTAAAGTATCATTCCATTTTTGCAAAATGAATCGTTGATTCAGACCATCATGTTTATTATGTAGGGTAATGGGGGCTAAGTCTTGATCACCCTGTAAGCACAGAAAATAGCATTAGTATAGCAATATTTACTATGTGGCAAAGTAATTAATCAAAATCTTTACCGCAACATCAAGGACAAAGTTTCGATAATGTCTCAAACTGATAGTATTATCCTCATAGTTGTAGTCCCATTCCTGATTGAAAGTAGGTTCTGCCCAACTTTTAAATTGAATAATTGGTGCATCTTAATGGTGAAATTGAAATATGTTAATTGTAGATTTAGAAAAACCGAAAACGATATTTACGAGACATAATTAGCTAAAATTTTTACTATTTTCAAATTTGGCTTTATTGAGAAAAGAAAAAATTTATTTAGAAATCAGATTTAATTTCAAATAGTCAAATTTTAAAATTATATAAAATATAAAGATCATACCTTCGCAGACATCGATTACAAGACCAGATTTTTTGTTTGTGATAAATCCGCCATTGAAATACCATAGTTGCCTATCAACCTAAATAGATGAGAACATGAAGAAAAAAAAATGAATAAATAGGAATACTATTTATTATAATATACTGTAAAAACCTACATTAGGGTCATCCTCCGATTTCTTGATACATTGGACGATTTTAGCACAATTATCAACAGATCCACCTTCAACTTCAAGAACCTTACCAGAATGTTGAGCTATAATCCAATAATAAGTCATTTTTTTAAAGGATGATAGGCAAAAAATTTTATGAAACTTTTTTTCGGGGGTTTTTTTTTTAAAAAAAAAATAAGAAAAAAGAGATGATCGAATTTTATCAAAAATTCCATAAGGAGGTAGATCGTATCATTTTAAATTCTAGTTACTGCATAAATTTGCATAAATGAATTACCGGATGTATTTATTCCAAATCATATGATTTGACCGACCGAAAAAATTTGACCGTGGTTAATTTCACTTGTTTTTAAAAACAATACCTTTTATAAATAAATTTTTTTTGTGACTTGCCCGATCATGATTCAGTTGATTCATGAAAAATGAATACTTTCATTTATTTGACCTTTACAAAAAGAAAAACCTTCAATGTGAATGGACTTAAGATTAATTATGAATTTGGACTAATATTCTACAGATTAGCTAATTCACGATCACCTATATACCTTAAAAATAAGTTATCTTAAGCTTTTCCTAACTTTATTTGTTACAGCAAAGATTAATTCATAACTTTATTATTTTTGTTTCAATAACATAAGTTTGAATTTATACTCTTTTATTTATAACACAATTGAATGAAATTATGAAATCACGTTAAAAAAACTTTTTATATTTATCTTTTCTATCTAAATAAATATATTTCATTTATTGATTGTCTTAATGTTTTAAACACCTGTCACGTTCAAAATAAAACCATTTGGTAATTTAATATACACCAAAAGTTCCTTTTCATTAATTATAAAGGAGATGATGCAATAATAGTCTGACATGGATAATAATTCACTTTTCCTTAATTGGAAATGTCGCGACACTTGCATATACTATACATTATTTATTTGTCGTTCTGAAATTTTCTTTTTTATTTTATTTTTTATTTTTTTCTTTGTAAAAAAAAAATTGTTAGTTCAATATCGAGAAATATTTGCCATGGATTTATGTGATGCAGTTTCGAAAGTAGCCGAAGTAAAAGGTACAAATCAAAATGATTCATTAATGAATAATGTCGGAAAAAATGATGAACCAAAGAACGATGAATCATGTACTTTTGCTTCAAGTTATGTAAAACTTATAATAATTTAGTTGAAATTCTCTTTTGTTTTTTACTTTCGAAGTCAAAGATCAAATTTGATGTATTAATTGTTATGTTACTCATCAATAATATCAATATATATTTTATAGACAAGTTACGAAAGAGCGTTCATCAAGTTCTTTGATGAACCAACTACCGGCAGTAGATAACAAGTAAGTTCTGTTAAATTACGAAAATATACTTTCATTAATAACTAACGTCATATATTATTTTTATTTTAGGCAAACATCCTCAGAAGAATTAACTATGGAACAAATTTCAACTTTTGAACAAAGTAAAGATAATTCCAGGTAATTTATTATCCGAATTTTATCATTATTTATCATTATTTTGTTAATGAATATATCTTTATAATAATCAAATTATATTTATTTTTAAGAAAAATTATTGATCATGTTAAAGTTAAAAGAGCAACAAAACGTGTTAAAGTTAAGTGGAATAAGCAGGAATTGCATGCACTTGAAGAAGGTATGCGTCAATATGGTAAGTCATGGACAAATATTAAAAATCACTATGGAAACATAGGACAAGCTCTTGAACGTCGAACCCAAACGCAACTGAAGGATAAGGCTCGTTCTGAATTAGTTCGCCGACTACGAGAAAAAATCGACCTTGGTGCTTTTGAAGTTATGAAAAATGCGTAATTTTTTGATAAAAAAAATATAAGTATAGAAGAGGGTAAATAAATGAAATCAAGAATTATTTGGCAATTTCATGTAGAATTCAAATATGTGACTTGCTCATTATCTTTTAAAATAAACCAATTATTAATTGAGAGACACTACTTCTCTAAACCTTATCAAGCAATTTTAAGTACGATTGTGACGACACAATTGACGTATTAACAATTAACTATCTTATTATATGAAATATACGACATTGACATGAAGAATAGAAAATTTTGCATAAAAATTAGGGATGAAAATATTTATTAGTAATTTAAGACTAATAATTGGATTTTAAAAATTAAAAAACTTTTATTAAATTCAATAAAAAATTTATATATTATTATAATAAATTATGCATATTTAATGTTTAAAAATTTACGATGCTTTGAAAATTTTATTAATTTAATACTAGAGAATTTTAATATTGTTTATAACAATTTCTATAAGTAACTCAAGTTGACATGAATTCTTGAATGGATTTACTATAATAGTATTTTTTTTTCTTTAGGAAATTCTTTGGAACCTTGAATTTGTTAATGAACTTACCCATTAATCGTTTCCATTTTAGTTTATACACTTTAAATATGAAGTTTATAACGAAACAATAACGACATGTGCAAGTAATATTCTGTTTATTACAACGAATTGGCGGCAATAGTATCTAGCATAATTTTTCCTTCATTGAAACCATTATCTGAAGCTTTTTTGTACCAATCAATTGCTTTATCAAGATTTTTACCAATTCCAATACCATAAAAATAAAAATCTCCTATATTAAATTGCCCCATAGCACATCCTCCAATAGCTGATTTTAAGTACCATTCAAATGCTTTCTCTTCATCTTTATCTGTTCCCATACCATCTTCATAACAATTTGCCAAATTATTTTGTCCCACTGCATTTCCATTTTCAGCTGATTTGATGAACCATTCAAATGCTTTTTTTTTATCTTCATCTGTTCCTATACCATTTCCATAACATTCTCCTAAATTATTTTGTGCCATCTCATTTCCATTTTCGGCTGATTTCATATACCATTCAAATGCTTCTTCCTCATCTTTATCTGTTCCTATACCATTTCCATAACAATTTCCTAAATTATTTTGACCTACAGCACATCCTGCAACAGCTGATTTCATGTACCATTCAAATGCTTTTGTTTCATCTTTCTCTGTTCCTATACTATTTGCATAACAATCTCCTAAATTATTTTGTGCCGTTTCATTTCCATTTTCGGCTGATTTCATATACCATTCAAATGCTTTTGACTCATCTTTATCTGTTCCTATACCATTTCCATAACAATTTCCTAAATTATATTGACCTACAGCACATCCCGCAACAGCTGATTTCATATACCATTCAAATGCTTTAGTTTCATCTTTCCCTGTTCCTATACCATTTGCATAACAATCTCCTAAACTATCTTGTCCTGCAGCACAACCTGCAATAGCTGATCTTAAGTACCATTCAAATGCTTTTTTTTCATTCTTATTTACTCTTTTACCATAATAATATCTATTTCCCAAATAATTTTGTTCAATTGAATTATTTGCTATTGCAAGTTTTAAATTCTTTTCAAATTCTTTTTCTTCATCTTTATCATTAATGACTAAATATTCATTTTGTTCAGATTTTAAAAACCATTCATATGCTTTCTCATCATCTTTTTGTGTTCCTATTCCATCCATATAACAAATTGCTAAATAAAATTGTGCATTTAAATTTCCATTTTTTGCAGAATTTAAAAACAATTCAAAGGCTTTTTTATAATTAATTTTTACACCATATCCATTTTTATAACAAATTGCCAAATTGTATTGTGCTATTATATCACCATTTTCAGCTAATTTCTGAAGGTTAATTGATTCATTGATCTTCAAAATAATATCTTCATAATAAAATAATGATAACAAGTATTTTCCAATAATAATATTTTTATTTTTTAACGAATTAAATGAATCATCATTTTCTTCAATAAAATGTAATTTATTAAAATTTTTCTTTAAAGAATCTTGTTCAATTTCATTATTAATAACAAAAAAATATAATTCTAACGCCTTTTCCTTATCTAGAACACAACCAATACCAAGTTGATAAAAAAATCCCATAAAACTTGTAAACAGGGATTTACTTTCTTCGTGATTTTCCATCATTTCAAGAACTCTTTTTTGGTCTTTATCATTATTTTCAATCTCATAATTTAACCATTCGCTTGAAATTTTTTTAAAATTATTAAAATCGGTTGTTTCAATAAGTTTACGATAAAAATCTTTTAAAAGTTTCTTTAAAAAATATTCGTCTTCTTTATTGATGTTAATTTTATCTAATAAATTTGATGACATTGTTATTGACTTTTTTTTATTGAAAAAAAAGAAAATGGAATAATTAAATAATACTCCTTAATTTTCTTTTTTTTTATTTTAAGCAAGATTTTCAAATTATTAGTACCATTGATAAATGATTTGTAATATGTACTACGTAACGCATTATAATTTTGCGCACAAATAATATATGGATTCAGACAGGACCCCGAAATATGCATACAGAGGTCAGGTCCAACCAAAAAAATTTTACTATTAGCTGTACGCATTTTTTCAGGGCCGGAATTACGTAATGTCGGTCAGTTACTAAAATAAGTAATAAATTTCTGGCTGACATTATTATAATTTGTCCAAAAAAGGAAAGATTTACATGATTTTTTTGGTTCATTATACGCAAACTCTGACCCTACCTTTTTATATATATTTCGGGGTCCTATTCAGACATTATTCGGACTATCAATCAAGGAAATAATTTCCAACGAAACAATTGTATTCGTTCGTAACGGGTGCCGGTTAATATTGCCAGAGTTATGCACGAAACTCATTTCCAGTGTTATGCATGTGCACGTGAAAATTTTCCGGCGTTAGGGTGTCGGGGATTTCGTACCGTACCCTTCGTAAAAATCTTTCCACGTTTCGTGAATATGCTGGAAAAAAAACGTGGAATATAATAGGATCAGAATTTTTTATAGGGCATCTAGCCTATTGTTTGCTCATTAACTAAAGCTTCAATCAATTGCTTTTCCACAATACCAAGTTGACAAAATAATCCTAGAATTTACTTTATGTTTTCATCACTTTAAATTTTTTTTTTGGATTTCGTTATTACTTTTAAAGCTTATATTTTATCCATTCACTTGAAATTTTTTAAATCATTTTTTTGCATCTGTTTAGTAAATTTGATAAAATTATCTGATTTTTTTTTGCACCATTGATAAATGATAAATGATGAGCAACAATAAGTAATCGCCTTATCCAACATTAGTGTCATCAAGATTCATATTTATTTAAAGCAAGTATATTTCTACTGTCCAATTGAAAAATCAAATTTTATTATTTATTCAAATACCTTATCAGAAGAAAAAATTTTTAAGAGATTAAAATTTTTAAGTGTAAAGTAGTCGGTTAATAAAGATTATAGTAAAATGATGGGATAAAAATTTTTATAGAAAGTACAAAATTGAATGAAAAAGAAAGTGATAGATATAAACAATTAGTAAAATATTGTTTGCTAACCCTTGTAAAGTTGATAATGAGCGGTATAAAATTTCATATCACATGTTCTGTCGAAATATGTTAAGAAAAAAGTAACTTTTGATTACTATACCATTCTAAGTAACAAAACTATTAGGAAGAGTAGAACAATACCTTTGGGTTTTCAGGACTGTCCCTCCACAGTCCAGCGGCAAGCTTGAAAGCTTCTTTATGTCCAATATTAGGATATTTCGCCTTAATTTTGGTTATTTCAGATTTCATGTAGATATTGTATGGGCTGAGTTTTCTCTTTTTACCTAATGATTTCATTTTAATAAAAAGGTCGAAATATAGTAAAGATATAGGCATATATACATAAAAATATATAAACACACCTGGTTGTTCAACAGTAAAATCTAATTTATTCATTTCAAATACCAAATTACGATTCTTTCGTTTTCGGCTTCTTACTGGTATAATTACTTCAACTTCCCTTTGGTTTTGAACATCGAAATTATCAAAAACAAAATCAACCGAATTATTAACAAGATCAACTGAATTATCAACAACCGAATTATCAACAATCGAATCATCAACAACATCATCAGCATTGTCATCGTCATCGTCATCGTCATCGTCACCGTAAAGATTAATTATTTTAGTCATACGGGGTATACGGGGTTTTGATTTACCACTTGGCTTGCTATTAGGATTTAAATTTAAATAAGTTTTTAATAAATCCGTATACAATTCCTTTGGTAAAACTTTCTTATAAGGCATCACTTTATCCGTAAATTCTTTAGAAGTTAAATTATAGAATCTAATTAAAGGAATACATTGTTGTAAAATATTCTTTAAAATATTGAAATCATCTTTTGAAAAATTAGAAGGATCTGTTGAAGAAAGCCCAGGGCTTTGTGCAAGTCCCCATTTGAGTACATGGTCCCATACTTGAATTTCACTCATTTGAAGATTATCATTTTGAATAAGCGAGATCAAAAGTTTTTCCGGAATAGTAGAAAAATCTAGTGATTTGAATATCTTATCTGGAACTTTGGACATTAGATCAATACAATACTTTTGAAGTTTAAAGAAAGTATCATTTTCGAAACTTGTTTGATATACCGAATTAAAATTTTGTTCGATCCAATTTGATTTTGTTTCAACCAAAAAGGATTGTAAATAGTCAACTAAATCTTGAAGATTTAGTTCGCTGGCAGTGACCAAGATTTTAATGATATCAAAAGTATCATATTCTTCCAAAGATAACCTTCCCCCATAAATATACCTATAAAGATAAAAAGAAAAAAAGAAAAAAGGTCATGAAAAATAATATTTATAAAAAATTACTAATTTTATTTTATATTTTACCTTAAAATTATTTGAAAATTTTCCGGTAAAATATTTGGTAATTTAATTCGTGTTAAAGTTCCATCACTTTTATTTTTATTAGTTGACAAAATTCTGCGCAAATAAGGAGAACGATAATTTAAAATGACCATATGAGCGCGAAATATTTTTACATAGGGGTCATCACCAACTTCAATAGCAATATCACAATATTCGTCATCATCTAAAATTTCAATTAAATTTTGAGATAATATTTGTAAATGATTATAATCAACCATTATCATTTAAAGAATCGAAAGAGAAAAAAAAAAAAGGAAAAAAAAAATTTTGTAACAACCTTATTTGTCATTGATCTTGTGCAACTTAAATTTGTGACAAAATTTGTCACCCATAGCTAATTTCTAAGTTCTTGCGCATCTACCCTTAATTTGTAATGCTGAAAAGTTTGCCAGCGTTAAATAGTGAACGTATTATTGTTTGTAGTGACATCAGGTGGCTGAAGGTCGTAGTGTAATTAATTCAATAACACGAAAAAAGGATAAATTAGAATACGTAAGCGAAAAAAAGTGTACATCAAATTACCATATGATTATATGATTTATAGAACCATTTGGAGTGTATCAAATGAAATTTCAAACTATTAAATTATTCGTAATCTTATACAATTTAAAATAATTCACATTCTTCTGGTGTTAACAATTTATATTGATTCATAACAAGATTAATGGCGTGTTTATACGTCTAGCCATTGCGTAATTCCTAGAATAGAATTTTCTATAAGAATGTAGAATCTAACAGATGGAATATATTGTTATAAGGTATTCTTCAAGATATTGAAATCATCTTGTAAGAAATTCTTTATTTCGAATTTCAATGCTTGTTTGATTTATCAAATTAACATTTTCTCTATCCAGTCTAAGGCCAGACAAAATTAATTTATAGATTCTTGTGACCTAAAAATTTGAAATTGGCACGATCACCCTATTGAAGTTCTCCAAAATATTTAATAAGACATGTTGTAAATAAAATTTCATTTTAATAAAGTAAATTTTAACCAAAAAAAGGAAGTAAAAAACTCGCGGATAATGTGAAACTGTTTGAAATTATTATTTTCAATGGTGTAATGGTAAACCATCGGAAGTTTCCGAAAAAAACCTTGATTTGGTAAAAAAAGGGTTACTCTTTTTTTTGGTATGAACCTCAAAAAATTAAGATCAAGTTTATATTAATCAATCATCAAATTAGATTAGAATTTTACTATAAAAAAATTTATAACACGCTGTTGGCATTCTAATTAATATTTTTTCAAAAAAATGATTAACTCTAAAAAAAATGGACGTGATAACATAATGAGAATACAGGATAAAGATAAGCGACGCGAGCCCTCCAAATTTTATTTTATAGAAATTATATATTATCTATTAGAGAAAAATAATATGTTGCTATATAAAAATATGATTAGTAATTCGACTAATAAATATTATAAATAACAATCCCAATCAACTATAATACTATAATAATGTAATATGGTTATCTACTTTGATTTAAATTCATATTAAGATCTAAGTCAAACTCAAATTCTTTCGTCACATATTCTAAATAAACATATAAGCATATTAAATTTGATTAAATGTTTCTAATTAATTATTTAAAAAAAGGCTTATTTTATTGTTTTTCTTTTTTATTTTTTTATTAAATACAGTAAATACATGTTTTAAATTAAAGATAAAAATCTAAAAATGTCTCTAATCTATCCTATCTTAACAAATCTAAATTAATTTTACTAAGTTATCAATTGTTTATTGTTTTATCCGATTCTATTACAATCTCCATCATTGTTTAATACTTTCCATTCATATAATTTTGTTATATTTTTTTCCATTTTCTAATTTTTTTCTCTTGCATTCCTTCATTATCTTTTTCTAATTTACATCATGGTTTTTTCTATTTTTAACTTATCATTCCTTTTTCGTATGTTTCAATTAATATAAGAAATTATTTCCACATTCTATTTCTTGGGTATACTGTTCCTCTTCTCCAATTCTCTAGGTTTATATACTTTTTCCTCAAATTGTTCTTGTTCTTTCCATTTTTTCCTGTGCATTTCTGTTTTTAGCTTCCTCATTCTTTCTCATTGAAATTTTTATTTCCAACGTAGAGTAACAAGAAATGATAATGTTGGATTCGGACAGTTTCATATTCTTCTTGATTAGTAACTGGCATAAATGAACATTGATTCTGGATTAAAATATCTGCTGGTCTGACCACTTAGACTTCATCAATTCTTTATTCGCCCATTTATCTAATTTTAGTTGTTGCTTTCTTGTTATCGTATAGATTGTATATTTGTGTTATCCTTAGATTCTTTTGTCTTCACTGTTCAAAAGGTCTAATAATCTTCTTTTTTCTACTTTGTATATTTCGTTTCCACATTTTTGTCAATAAAATTATTTCCTTCTTATCAGTTTGTTCTGTTAAATCCAATAATATCTTGATTATCTTTTTTTTAGGGAAAGCAGTTTCAGGTTTCAGAATTTTACGGTTATTCTCAACTTGTAATAGACTTTTTGCTAACACATGATATCTTTAGAGTTCCTAGATTTTTTGAAATTAAGTGAAATAAGCGAAGAGGGAATTCTAATCTAAACCAACCAGTCAGTTAGGAGATACTCAACTAACTGACCGGCTTTCCTTGCCTGGTATGAGGAAGGTATCATACACAGTATAAGGAAGTTAAGGGGGAGTTTAAAGGAGAAAAAAAAACCAACCAGCCAGTTAGGAGATACTCAACTAACTGACCGGCTTTCCTTGCCTGGTATGAGGAAGGTATCATACACAGTATAAGGAAGTTAAGGGGGAGTTTAAAGGAGAAAAAAAAACCAACCAGCCAGTTAGGAGATACTCAACTAACTGGCCGGCTTTCCTTGCCTGATACGAGAAAGTTCCCATATACAGTATAAGGAAGATAAGGGGGGAGTTTAGAAGGATGGAATAGTTTTTTAAAAAGGAAATAAAATTGTGATAATAATATAATTAAAGATACCATATGAAAATTAATAGAAATATTGAAAAAAAGGTGGTGTTTATATATTAAATAATAAGAATATAAAAATGATTCAAAATTAATAATTATACAATAATAAATAAACATGAGTCGCATCATGCAAATTTCTATATTTGGGAAATTAGGTAAGATTTATTACGTGATTTTTTCATTTGTTTCACATGCACACATGCCATAACTTTACTAGTATACTGTACAGTATTATAATATCATTACTATCTTAATTAGTGATCCTTTTATTTCATCATATTAACTGTCATAACTCATAAGTCATAACTATTCAAAAAATAAAGTTTATTTAATCCTTTCAGAGTCTGGCAATTTAAATTTTTATTGAAGAAAAATTTTATCATATTCTTTCAAATGAAGTAATCAAACTTAGCGTAGGACTATTTAAACATTAGGTATATTAGCTTAATCTTGGTCGACACTATAAATTTGACCCGAATTACTGTCGATCAATAATGTCCCATATGTAGTTCTTCTGATCTCTCCCGACTATTAATATGTGTAAAGTTGTAAATAGTTAAAGTTTTACTAAGGTTAGAAGAGCTGTTGTTTAGATAGTTTTTGAGGAAAACATGAAAATTTGAATTTTACATTTTTTTTTACTTAAGTAAAAATTTTTAATTAAATATTTTTAAAATTTGATGCGATTGATATTAAAACATATTTATTTAACATACCTATGATCATTTCATTTTTTATTAAGTATTCTGGGAGCAAATTTCACTGAAAATAATCTACTCGTCACTAATTATCAGTACATGTACGGCCATAAATGCTGGATATTTCGTGCCATTTTTTGATGATTTTCAAGGTCACGATAATTTCAGTAACAAATAAGTTTTAGCAATTAATTTATTGTGAAAGAAAATATACTTGGTTTAACAATTTATTATTTTAATAAAATATCTAATAATTCATTTTTTAATAATTATATACTTAGTAGTTCGATTTTTTAAAATATATTTAATAATTCAATTAACTTGTCTTTTGCTTCATTGATTCCAATATCTGAAGCTTTTTTGTACCAATCAATTGCTTTATCAATATTTTTATCAATTCCAATACCATAATAATAACAATCTCCTATATAATCTTGGGCTATTGCAAGTCCACTTTCAGCTGACTTTAAATACCATTCAAACGCTTTTATTTCATTTTTATCTGTTCCTATGCCATTTTCGTAACAATCTCCTAAATTGTATTGTCCTTCGGCACAACCTGCTTTGGCAGATTTCATATACCATTCAAATGCTTTTGCTTCATTTTTGTCTGTTCCTTTACCATTTCCATAACAAAATCCTAAATTACATTGTCCTACGGCACATCCTGCAACAGCTGATTTCATATACCATTCAAACGCTTTTGTTTCATTTTTTTCTATTCCTAAACCATTTGCATAACAATCTCCCAAATTATTATGTGCTATTGAATTTCCACCTTCAACTGATTTCATATACCACTCGAATGATTTTGATCCATTTTTATCTGTTCCTATGCCATTTTCATAACAAAATCCTACATTACATTGTCCTTCTGCACATCCTGCGACAGCTGATTTCATGTAGTATTCAAATGCTTTTATTTCATTTTTATCTGTTCCCTTACCATGCTGATAACAATTTCCCAAATTATTCTGTGCTATTGCATGTCCATTTTCAGCCGCTTTCATATACCATTTAAATGCCTTCTTTTCATCTTTATCTGTTCCTATACCATTTATATAACAATTTCCTAAATAAAACTGACCTTTAGCATACCCTCTAAAAGCTGACTCCCTGTACCATTCAAATGCACTTGATTCATTTATATATATTCCTATGCCATTTTCATAACAATATCCTAAATTATATTGCCCTTCAGCACATCCCGCAACAGCTGATTTCATATACCATTCAAATGCTTTTGTTTCATTTTTGTTTATTCCTTTACCATTTTGATAACAATCTCCTACATTATATTGTGCAATTGCATTTCCATCTTTAGCTGACCTTACATACCATTTAAATGCTTGTGTTTCATTTTTATTTGTTCCTATACCATTTGTGTAGCAAAGTCCCAATTTATATTTTCCTTCAGTACATCCTGCAACAGCTGATTTTAAATACCATTGGAATGCATCTGTTTCATTTTTGTCTATTCCACTACCATGCTGATGACAGAGCCCTAAATTATACTGTGCTATTGCATATCCATTTTCAGCCGATTTCATGTACCATTGAAATGCTTTCTTTTCATTTTTTTCAATTCCTTCGCCATTGTGATAATAGTAGGCCACATAATTTTGTGCTTCTGAATTATTTGTTACTGCAAGTTTTAATTGCTTTTCAAATCTTTCCTTTTCATTCTTATTTTCAGTAACAAAATTATCTTTTTCAGATTTGATAAACAATTCAAATGCTTTTTCTACGTCTTTCTGTACTCCTATTCCATCCATATAACAAATTGCCAAATTATATTGTGCATCTGGATTCTCTTTTTCAGCAGAACTTAAAAACCATTTAAAAGCTTTTTCATAATTAACTTCTATACCATTTCCATTTTTATAACAAATTGCTAAACTATTTTGTGCATCAGAATCATTATTTTTAGCTAATTTTAAAAATTTTATTAATTCACTTTGATCATTGTAATTTATTTTCTTCTTAATTTGATTATAATTAAAACCTTCTATATCTATAATAATATCTTTATAATAAAATAAAGATAATAAATATTTTCCAATAATTATGTTTTCATTTCTTAATAAATCAAATGAATCTTCAATTAAATGTAATTGTTTAAAATATTTCTTCAAATAATCTTGTTCAATTTCATTATTAATAGCCAAAAAATATAATTCCATCGCTTTTTTCTTATCTAGAACACAACCAATACCAAATTGATAAAAAAATCCTATAATACTTGTGAACCAAAATTTACTTTTTTCATGATATTCCATCGCTTCAAGAATATTTCTTGGATTTTTATAATTATTTTCAAGTATACATCTTATCCATTCACTTGAAAATTTTTCGAAGTTATTAAAATCATTTGTTTCAATAATTTTACGATAAAAATCTTTTAAAAGATTTATTAAAAAATTTTCATTTTCTTTAATAATATCGATATTAATTTTACATAATAAATTTAGTGACATTGTTATTTAATGAATTTTTTTTTTTTTTTTTTTTTTTAAAAAAAAAAAAAAAAAAAGGAAAATAAATAAAATAAACAAACATTATGAGCAACACTTTGTGGAACCACCCGATTTTAGTTTTTACATTTTAAGTGAGGATAGTCAAATTTGCAATTGAAAATGATTTACGTAAGACAAGCCACTCATTCATAAGAATGAAGACAAAAACAGAAAATTTCTGTTGCCCCGAACTTTTTTTTGTTGCCTTTTCCAGAAATAGAACTACATTCATTACCAAATTGAAAGCTGATCCACCAGGATTCTATAATATACCTTGAAATTTTTAAAGTTTCGTATCAAAATAAATGTAAATTTCGGGAATATAAAATCATTTAGGAGAAAGATTTTTTTTCTATAAAACAAATTCCTAATAACCAATAAAAAAAAATAAATACCGTATAGCACTGCCTAAAGTATCCCATAGATTTATCATAAGACCCGGGGTATTTTAGACAACAGTGATGATCACAGGTGACAGACCTCTACCAGCATTAATCTTGATTTTGCCTATTTGTGATCATCATCCAGTGATATTATTTTTTATATTAGTAATTTTAAACCCTGTTGTAGCCCAAACTCAGGAAAATCTTATATCCATTTCCCGAACTAACCCAGTCTTAGATGGTAGTTTGAGACGTTATACATTTAAAATTGATTAGCTTGGTTTGGGATATGGTTAAATTTCGGTCATAGGATTGTCCCAAGTTTGATTTGGATATCCCAAGTCGGATTTGGGACACGCTTATGTTTGGGCTACAACAAATTCAAAAAATAAGTCCCCAAAAAATTTTTTTTAACAATACAGTTTTACAATTTATAGTTGGTAAATTATTTTCTTTTCCTTTTTTTTTATTTTACCAAAGTCTGTTCTATTTCTAAATGTGACTTCTCGAAATTAGTTTATCGTTGTGTTTTATATTGTACAGAAAAAAAAAATAAATAAACTTTACGTGTGAAGATTTTTTTTCATATATTATTTAAAAACAAAAATTTTATATACGTTGGAAAGTGTGCAAAGACAATTGGTTTTATCTTATTTGGATTTAATAGTTAATACATACATCTCTAAGTATTTTTATTATTGTAAGTAAAATAGAAACTTACAATCTAAAAGTCGTACTAATTCATTATGTGTTCATACTCAGGAAAGGATTGTGATTAATGGGATTTAATGATTACTTAATTCTCAAAAGAAAAATTACAAATTTAAGAGAGGTTTCCGTTGTACACAATATAGTTATTATACATATAGAATAATATCAAAGAATTTATTATTGATATTAAAATTGTGTTTATTTCAATTATACTGTAACAATAAATATTAATAAAACATTTTGTTCTTTAATAAATGGTATATAAATTTTTACATTACACAAAAATAAAATTACTACTTTCAAATCTCTAGGATTGTTATTTTGTATTATAAATTCTGAGTATTTTCGTTATGAATAACTCAAATTTATTTAGAACTTTGACTGCATGCTAAATTAATGCCGTTGATCAACAGTTTCAGATAATAAATCCTTTGCTCCCTCAATTCGAGAAATTATCATTTACTTAAAATTCGAAAAAAGGTTTGAAAATTGAAATAGTAATACTAAATGAGTAAATATCAGAAATAGTACTATAATCTTCAACAAGTAACATTCCCAGTTATAAAGATAAATGATTTTTCTTATTTAATTAATCTATAAATACTGTCAACGAACTATGTTATAATAGAACACATAATAGTAATGATAAAAGTCTTGAAATTCTGAAAATTTCATTCAGAATTAATGCAATAAGTGACGTTCTGAATCCAAATTTCAGATAAAGTTCTGTCGCCGGTGGAAAATGATTTCAATATCGTCTAAAAAACATAATCATCCGTAGATGTGTAGTATATGAATAGAATTTCATATTTTACCAAATAAATGATATCAAAATATGCGTCATTCAGATAACCAAACAATCAAAACATTCATACTTGATCCTTAACAAATATTTGCGCTTCTTAAACTGTAGTAATGACTCCTAGTGAATATTATTGGGCAGAAGTATTTATTGGAAGATCTGAAGTTTGTGATTGGCCCAGAACTCTCTGTGTGGTAGCGACCAAGCAAACTAGTATATCCCTTATTCAAACTTACCAATAAAGGTGGCCAATGTGTAGAATTTTCTTTTGAATTTTGATAAATTTCAGAATAAAAAAAAAGTAATTACCGTACCCGTATAATTTTTTTTAATTATGTTGTGATTTATGTATTTATGATACTATCTTAATATCGCCAATAAATCAATATCAGATATACAGATGTCTATCAAAATTATCCGGCCAGTTTATTTGGCCAAATATTGATAAGAATATCACGTGTTATTATTATGTAAACAACACGTGATTTTGTATTTATAATCATGATAAACATATTCTTAACTTCAGTTTTTCTAGAACTTTCTAGAAATAATGAAGCCATTTACCCCAAAAACTCATGGCGCTATAGTATATGATCATAATTGTGGACAATCAAGTCACACAATTGCTAAACGGTTGGGGTGTGGGAAAACAACTGTTAGCGATATACTCAACCGCTTTCATGAAACACACTCTTTAACTCCAAAAAAATAAACAGGTTGACCACCACTTTTAAACTCACCAGCTCGACAAGAACTTAAAGATTTTGTTAAGGAAAATGGTGAAAACTGCCGGCTTTGTTCAAGAAAACTTACAAAAACTTGGTAATGACAAACCTATTTCTGCCATTACTATTTGCTGAAACCTTAAGAAAGCTGGAATTGCTGCACGCATACCTCGTAAAAAACCTGCAATGACAGAAGCACACATTCAAGCTCATCTTGAATGGGCTTATGCACATGAAAATTGGGAGCAAGATGATGGAGATGAGTACTTTTCTTAAATGAAAGTACTTTTACACAATTTCGTAATGGAATGGTATGGCGTGAACTTTGTAAGGAATTGAATCCTGAATGCATTGCAGTTACTGTTAAGCATAGTTCTAGCAAGATATTTTGGGAGTGTTTCACTTGAAATGGGCTTGGACCAATTGTTCCAATTGAAGATTCAGTTACTGGTAAAACCTATGCTAAGATTATTAATGATTATGTTGTACCTACTTTACATGAATATTTTCCAAATGGTAATAGAATTTTTCAAGAGAACAATGCACTGCTTCAAGATGAATAAAAAATATGCAACAACTTTAAGAAAGATAGCTGGGCGAAAAGTTACTTTTGGAAAATGAATGTCTCAAGTATTGAAAAAAAGACATAGAATTTCTGGATCTCAGAGAACCTTCACTATTAGAAGCGAGAAGAGAAATATTAACCCATTTCAACATGTTGAAACATGAAAATTAAACCTAAAAAAGATTAAAATAAAAAAAAAATAATAAATAAATATGGGTAAAACAAATTATAGAAGATGAGCTCAAGATAATAAATAGGAAGCAGAAAGAGAAAGTGAAATGAAAGAAAATGAAAGAAAATGACATATAATAAGTTAAAAGAAGTATTAAGCAAAAGAAAATATTCGCTATCTGCTGAATGATTAAAAGAATAACAATAAATATAATAAATTGTCAGACTTTAAAAGAATAATAATTGAAAGAAATAGATCACCAATAATAACAGATAAAGAAGAAACCAAAGAACATTTCCAAAGATGAAGATAAAGTCAAAGAAGAGACAAGATTGAAAGAACAATTTTGAAGAAGAAATGCATATAAACAAAGAAAGGTATAACTGGTTTAGAAAAAAATGTCAGACGTTTAATTGTGAAAAAAGAATTGGGAAAAACTTTGGCCTCCCAAAGTTTTTAAAACTTTAACCTCATTAAAGTCATGCATTATATAAAAAAACTTTGACCCCCATCAAAGTTTCATTACCAATAGATACTTTCAGTCCCCTGATAAGTATTATTATGTATGGTAATGATGAAAAAAAAAATACTAAAAATATATAAAAAAAAAATCTCAAAAAACTCTTTTCCCTAACCCTATTATATTATATATATTATAATATTATATAACAAAAAAAAATTATATTAAAAGAATCCCTTCATACCTTATTGATATTTTCTTCTTTAACTAGATCAAAATATATACGTCCACAATATACTGTGGCTTTGTTCCTTTCAAACAGATAAAACTCGACCTTTTTATTCATTTTAATCCAAATAATTGATAAAGCTTTGGAAATTAAAGTTTGATCCTTTTCACTAAAGTTCATTCTATTTTCACGTATTCTTGAATTAAGAACTGACGAAAGCGTAGTAGATATTATTAACCTTAATAGAATAATATTAATATTATAAAAATTATTACATAAAAAATATATTAGTTTTAAAAAAAAAAGAACCTTGTTTTTCAAAATGGGTAAAACCTAGAGAGAAAAGAACCTACAAAAGAAAAAGAGAAAAGCGAAGACTAACTAATTCAGCTTAAATAAAAAAAAAGCATAAAAATTGTAAAATGCATAAAAAAAAAAGCGGCAATGCATAATTATAATGACGCGTTTGTTTTTTGATTACTCGTATGGTATTAGTCATTTAACTTGACAATAGAAAACTGAAAAAAAGTAAACAAAAACTTTATTAAATGTAATGATCATGCGAAAATTGAAATATTGATCAGATGATCAATGATTGATCACGTGATAGAGGTCCAGGATAAGAACCTGCACCCCCCGGGGTCCATGTTAAGAGCCAGGGGTTCGTAATTAACCTACTTAAGCAAAATACCACAACATGAAACTAGGGATGCATGTTTTAAAACAACTTTAACCGATTTTTATTGTTTTAATTAAAAGTAATTAAACATTTTTGTTCTAAACTACAAAATATATGGCGATCTTTTCTAGGTTGATTATTTTCTTTTTGTAGATCTTTTCTCTTTGGTACATGTTCTAATTTTAGACTATTAGTAGTACTAGCTTTTTTTGTCTAGCAAAATATTATTCGCAATGAATTTATTTATAGATTTAACGATGCAAAACTGGTTTAAGGTTTATAATGAACAATGAATGTAATAACCTATATAAATTGAAAAATTATCTCATTCTTTTTCCGCTTCATAAAGACTCTTTTTAAATACTTAATAATGCATACAATCAATCTTACATTAATCGTGTTCATAATTTTGGTTTCCTTCTCGTTGGAATGTTCGTCAATTCCAACTTATAATATAACTACTTATAGTGAATATAAGTCTGTTTTTTCTTCAGAAAATATAAATCCCCCTAGTCCTGATGGAATAATGTTATTCATGGTGAAATTTGACAATGATAATACAAATATTACAAATTTTCGTTTAATTTATCCTAATGGAACTATTATTCCCATTAATAATGTTGAAGTTCCATGTGGTTCATGTAATTATTATCCATGCTTAATAAAACAGAATTATATATTAATTAATTATGAAGGTCCCAACCAAAATTTGTTAGGAATGATAATAGATTTGACGGGAAAAATAATTTCTAAAAATATCTCATTTGGTGAATATGACCAATATTCAACAGACCAAAATAATGATGATATATTTCTTGTTGCAAGAAGTAAAAAGGATAAAAATAGTAAATCGAAGGAAATTTTACTTGATGAATATATTTTCAATAATGATGGGCAAATTGGATGTATAATAAATAAAAATATAATTTTCAGCAAGACCGATGGAATAGAAATTAGCGAACTTACAGTATTTTTATTAACTGATGCACGAAAAATTATGTTTGATAATGATACCGATATTTTTTTTTTAATTATTCATGCTGAATCACAGAATCAAACTCAATATCAACAACCCTCAAAATTACTAGCTCAAATATCTCAACTTAATGAAACTCGTTGTAATTCTATTAAAAGAGAATCTAATATTGATTACTATTGCTTATATTTAAACTCTGATTATGATACATTGAATTTGCTCCATATAAGCAAATTAACCCAAAATAACAACTTTATTTCAGATTCAACTGATTTATTCCCATCCATCGGTTTTGCCGATGATTTGATTGAAATTCATAATATGCCGGATATTGGCTTTTTAGTTGAATTTACGTTAAAATTACAAACAAAATATTTCATATTTAATGTTGCTGATATTAATTATTTTGATAAAATTAATGCTTTTGGAGAATTATTTATGGAAAATATTAATGATAATCTCTTGTATGGTGATAACATTTTCTTACTTCCTAACAATATAATCATTCAAACAATAGAAGATGGCGAAGATAATGGTAATTTTACTTTTCAGCTAATGAATTTATCTTCAATAATACCTAAAAGTATGTATCCAAAGATTATATATCATTTCATATTTGTTTATATTATTTTTGTTATCAAATTAATTATTTATAAATTTTTTTTACAGATAACCCATACAATAATACTCATATTAAGCAAGTATATCCATCGATGAATGATCCAATTTATATTGGTACAAACGAAATGAACATAACATTTCTTAATCAAATTGATCCAACCACCGCTGTTAATATTTCGATCTATCTAATTCACGATAACGATTATTATTTACGTCAAAAATTCTTATGTACAAATCCATTTTGTATAATAAGTGATGATTTTTATTCACTCAAAATTAATTTATTTTCAATTACATTTAACATACCTAATGCTTCATATTATGTTGAAATTGATGATAACTTTGTTGAATACAAATATGAACATATTAAAGTTCCAGGTATTAAACTAGGAAATTGGATTGTAAATACATTACCTGGTAATTATAATCAAGATTCAAATAAACAAAACTCTGGTAAGTAATAATAATATGTACTTTTTTCAGTTTATTACCAGTTTATTGTCTAAATAACTGTCTACTACGATATTAGATTATATTCTTGGCAAATTGCGTTTGAATCCATATGGTACTGAACAATATAACTTAATGGATGTAAACAGACAAAANGATTTTTTTGAACAAATGACGTCTGAACTTTCAAAAAGTATTCCAGTTGATATTTCAAGAATTCATAAATTCAAAAATATTTATGAATATGACATGATTAAAAATTCCAAATTACTCTCAATTATATTTAAAATTGATTCTCCAAAAGAAAATTGCTTTAATAAAAATAGTTCAAATGCAGTTCTTAATGATTTAAATACTTTAATCCAAATAAATCGTGATATTACAACATCTCTTGATATCAATAATTATATGAAATATATTGATAAAGAGTATGGATTTCAAAAGACATGTAAGTAGTTTATATAAATGATAATTAATATAAATATTGTAAATATTTATTATACTGTATATGTACTGTACTGTATATATTCTTTTAAAGTTGACTTATGGGGAGCAATTAGGATCAGTTTGCAAAATTTTGTATTGGATTCTGAAAAGTTAATTATCATGATAACTGGGTTTATTTTAATTATTATAATATATCTTTTTGGAAGATATAAAAATAAAAAGGTAAGAATTATATTGTTAAGATTTGCTTAAAAAAATTTTTTTTATTAAAATATTGATTTTATTTTAGGGATCCAATATAATTGTATTTAAGGTTGCATTAATTATTATTGATCTTATAAATGATATCAGATTTGTCATCAATTATAAAGATTACTTACAGGTTCTTTACGTTCCAAGGTAAATTAGTTTATTATTTAAATAAAAAATGAAAATAATTAACTAACTCCCTTCATATTATTATGATAGTGTCATATTTTTATCATTTCCTCTTATTATGAATATTTTTTTGGCTTTTATAATATTAACAACTGAAACACAAACCCTTGAATTTAATAAATGGTTTAAAGATTATTTAAAACCAGTTGCTATTATAACAGTTTTTAGTTCAGGCGATGTCGAATTACTTCATATATTCGATTCAAATTATGGTGGATTCAAAATATTTTCTGCGCCATTTTCTTCATTAGCTTTAAGATTAATATTTTGGGGCGGATTTTTAAATACTATCGTGGAAGATTTGCCTCAATTAATAATTCAGGTAATTTTTTAAAAAATTTTATATAAATTTTATTTTTTTTTATTAATCAAATTTTATTATAATTTAATAGATTTTATTCGTTGTATATTTTCCTAATTCTTATGACATTTCTGCTTTTTTTACATTAATTAGCAGTATTCTTGTTTTATTAGTTAGTATAATTGAATATAGTTATCATTTATTTATCATTTATTTATGAATAATAAGAATCAAAATCAAACCTGATTATAATGCAAATAATGCGACAGAATGAGTATTAAATAGACTTAACAAAACTATATAAAATTGTATAATTTATTGTATTTTAAATTTTTTTTAAAAAAGAACGTACAGTATTATTAAAATTTTAAATTATCCGGAACAAAAAGCGAAGGATTATACTCATGTAAAGTGATCAACTATTAAAATCGATGTGAAAATTTTTAGTTGTCCATACGCGTAAATTGACGAATAAAAATTATTGTTTTGTCTGTTTTGACATTACGTTGGATAAGATATATGGTAACAATAAATAATGACGGACAATAACTTTTTTTCCTCAAAGCTCCAGTCTCGCAATTAGGGATGGCAATGGTCACGGCCATTAACCGGTTATGACCGGTCATAACCGTGACCGGATATCGGTCGGTCAAAGGCCTCTGACCGACCGTTTGACCGACCGTTTGACTGACCATTTTGACTAATCATTTTATCAAATAACAAATATTTGATATTTGCATTAAAATGTTTGGTACTGTAATGTCCTGTACAACTTGATCTGGTGTAAAAAAAGAAGACCTTTGGCTTGTTACTTCTTAATACAAATTAAAAGATTGTGGGCGCTTCTGCACATAAATTGGCACAAGCATTGTTAACATGATTACGAATTAATTAACTAAAAACGACATATTTGACTTTAGCATTTTTTTTTGTCAAAGCTATTGTTTGCTAATCAATTATTAAACACTTCCAAATTTTCTTTCAAACAAAAAAAACAATGTTTGATTAAAAATTCGATTTCTAATGATCAAACAACTTCAAAAATATTAAGACACATAGGAAATGGGGCATTTGGAAACGTCTTTTATACTAATTGGAAAGTTGAATGTCAGAGTATACATAGGCACAGAAAAAGCTTTTGAATTATAGAGGATTTGCATGTCTGGCATGGCAAATTTATGAAACATATCTGTATAGTAGGTTTTATTAAATAACATATTTATTTGACGGGTTCAATCTATATAATTAGAAACCAAAATGTAGAACTTCTAATAATTTTCTGTTTGTAATTTTTTTTCAAATCTACTAAGATTAAACACAATTAACAAGAATAAAATGGATTTAATGAATAAAAAAAAATTTTTATTAAATAATCTAAACAACGATTTAAAAAAAAAATAACAATAGAAAATTACTGCCAAAATTTTCTTTCAAATGAAAAATAAAATTTTTTAAAGCTCATTTTCGAAATTTTCATAAATTTCAAATTTCTTAATAACTCCTAATTCAATATATTTGTTAATTATTTCAATATTTCCATCACTTGTATCTAAACTATTCGAACCATCATTAACAATTACCAAAGAAAGAGATTTTTGCGGTACACGATTTGTCCAATTTATAAAAAAGGACTCTAATTCTTCTGGAATTAATACTGAATATATAATATTTATATGTTGAAATATTATTTCATAAAAATTTTTTGGTGAATATTTTACAATTGTTTCCAATACTTCTTTTTCGTTCAAAAAATCTCTTCCGCGCCAAATAATAAACCCTTCTAGATATTGACAACAATTAAATACTATTTTCATTGTTTCCAATTCATTATTTTTAAATCCAGCGGATAACCTTCTAATATTTGGACAAAATTTAGCAATAGCTAAATTTAATGAATTATCACTATCACCATAAAAATCACCTATATAACATTCTTTTAAATTTTTTCCATTGTTTTCTAAAAATTTTATCAATAACTCAAATCTTGGACATTTACATTGAATTTTTAATATTTGTAAATTTGGGAAAATAGAATATTGTAATTTTTCAAAATCAATAAAATATTCTTCATAATAAAAGTATAATCTAAGTTCTTGTAAATTAGTGAATCTAGTGATAAAATATAATGAGATAAAATTATATTTAAGAATATTTAGTCTAATTAAAGTATTAGGAAGTTTTTCCATAAAGGGAGTTAAATCTGTCATTTCTCTAAATTGTATTATAATAAAAGATTGTAAATTTTTCTGAACAGAAATTAAATCTGTTAATCCCTCCGAAATAATTTCTATAGCCATTATATCTAATATTGAAATATTGTAACATATTTGAGATAATTGATAGAAAAATTCAGATGAAAAATTTGAGTTACATTGTAATTCTGTAAGATTTTTTAAACAAACTTTTGCTTCAGGATAAAGGTTAAGATTAATTTCAATTGGATATTCCCGTAAGTGTAAATATTTTAAAGAAGTAATTTGATTTAAATAGAGTTTGACTATTTCTTGTGTTACTATAAATGCATTATCGCTTAATTCAGATTGTGTATAAATCTGTTCATTATAAAGAAGCAGCTCAAGATCGTAGTTAACTTTGTCAATTGAAAGAACTTTACAAAAAGCTGCATAATTAAACATTGGAGGTCTTGAAGTTGGAGTTGAAATAGTAATTCCATTATTATATAAAATTTCTTTTGATTCGTTTGGAAGACAAGCAATTAAGGTACGATAATTTGAAGTTTTATAATTATAAACATTTCTCCAAAAAATTCTTACTGAAATTTTACACCAAAGAGCATTAACTATTAAACATGAATGTAAATTGACCATATCATCTTCTAAATATTCTAAAATTTCATTTAAACAATCAACGGAAAGTTTAAACATTTTTTTTTTTTTAAAGTTAAAGAATACGGAAGTTACTTTTAAATTAGTTTATTCACACTTGTGTTACAAACATGAGAGTCATATGGTTTTTGGCTTAGTTAGCATCGCCACTAAAAACATGGTATCCTGATTTAATCTGCCGGTTAGTTAAGTTTGGTTAGTATTAGGGGGGTTAGGATTAGGGGATTTATGATTAGGGTAAGTAGGAATTTGTTACACGAGCGACATCACGCCCCAACTGTTCTTCTGAGGACAATTTTTTACGAGGAAAAATGCTAATTGTCACCCATTATTTGTTACACCTAATAGTATATGAGATCCGGCAAATTAAATCCGGCTACCATTTGATTTGATCTACTTGTAAATTACGTATATTATCATGTGATGAATGATGAAATTTGAATATTCAGTTGGATTTGTTCAATTTTCAGAAAAAAAAAGTAATTATAGTTAATTTTTCAGCCCAAGTGAAAACAAGTTATTAAATATTTTATCAGATAAACACAAACCAATTATGCTACAGAAGGAGGAAATTATAATTTGTTCCATATTATCAATTCGAAAACATAGTATTTATTGCTGAAGGATGTTTAATAAAAATTATAAACACTTTAGTTGATGGATCAATTAATAAAGATTGAAGATAATGTTGGATAAAATATTTGAAATGATAGCAATAATTGGACTAAAGAACATAGTACATAATGGACATAGCGGATTATGTTATAATAGGTAATTCTGGTATAAGTAAATCTGCAACTGAATCTATAATGAGAATTATGGAATTATTTCTTATGTGACTCAAGAGTTTTCAAGGACAAAATATAAGAAAGTTTCTAGTTAGCTAGTTATACTTTAATATTTCTCATAAAGGATGATTTTCATTGGGCAACTTTTTTTGTGAATGTTCTCAGTACACTGCTGAAATAGGAGAAATTATATAGTGTTTCCAGAGCTAATTGAATTAATTTTTATCAATTGTTAAGAATAAATTAATTTCAATTTCGAATTTAAAATAATTTTATTATATTTCCCATGACCTATTCATGTATTTATTGCATAAATTTATTAGTATTCAGAAATTTCATAAAAAATAAATTAATAAATAACCAAAAGTTCAATATTGGATAAATTATCGGCATCTTAAATGAAAGTAAATAAAACTGAAGCTAATTTGCAAATGATTTATTAAAAAAAAAATAAGATAAAATTAAAAAAATTTCAAACTACTAAATTATTATTATTTATACCAATAGAATATGGTATTATGCATTTATGCTATTTATCAATTTGAAATACTTTCACATTCTTCTATATCGAAATAATTATCAACTTCTAATCAGATTTTCATACCGTAAAAAGTATTATGATATACAGCATTAAATATGCCATCCCCAGATCTCCTACACGACTTAAATATAATTTTCAATTTTATCACTATTAAAAGAAAATATAAAATAGCTATAACCACTAAAAGAATTCATTATATCCCCCAAGAATTACCTACTATCTTTTATTTTTGTGATTGTTACTGTACGAGATAAAATTTTTTAGCACCAACTCCATCACGAGATCCATGAAATAATAATTTGAATTTATATGGAGAAGTTAATCTGTCCGTAATTCTTAATCTATTTATCCATCTTGAGATTAATTCAGTATGCTGATACGTAATAATTTTTGAATCAACAATTTTTAAATTAATTTCTTTGGTTATTTGAGGGTTTGATATATCATTTAGCTTGCTATTAGGATCCAAAAGATTTAAAAAATCTTTTAATAGATTTTTATATAATTTCTTTGGCAAATTTTTTTATAAAGTAATACTTTATCCATAAATTCTTTAGAAGTTAATTTATAGAATTTAATAAATGAAATACATTGTTGTAAAGTACTCTTTAAAGCTTGAAATCATCTTTTGAATAATTTATGACATCAGAAGAAAGTTCCAGCAAAGAATCATTTTCAAAACTTATTTATATGTTCAATCTGAATATCTAAATGATGAATCATGACCCATGAAGCTTATGTTAATGAATATCATATGATGATTCTTACTTTACCTTTGAATTTCTCGAAATTGCACATTATTTTGATTTCTATATATTTTTTTTTTTGTATTAGATAAATCCTCATTATTTTTGTAATATAAGCGCAAACAATTGCCTTGTCGACTCAACCAACAAAACAGATTAATGCGAATAAACCAGTCCAATATCAAATATATTACAATTTTTTATATCTAAAAATTTCATTGTACGATCCATAGCCATAAGTGAAATATTTATAATAACTTTCTAAATATTTGAAAGTGGTTTTTCCTTTTAAGTTCAGTTGAAATACCTGTGAAGAACAATTTTTGAATATAGTTATTAAAGTCGGAGGTTAGTTTGTGTGCAGAATTCTACCCTTGGGCCAAAACCATATCTCGATATTCCAAAGGCCCGTTTTATCCCAAGGCGCATGTCTTTATCACCAGAAATTAAAACTACTGTGCAAGTTTATTTTGAAATAAATAGCACATGCGACTTCCGAATCAACTTCTTTTTCATGGTTTCCATGATTTCGATCAAAAGTTTCTATCCTTTCAACGTATTTCCATAAAGAATCGTATGCTGAAGGTCATGAGCCAACAAGATATGGCATATTTCCCACTTTATGATTGCTTAGAATTATTCTTATAAGCCTTCTATAATCAATTCTTAAATTTTTAAAAAGAAAAAAGAAAAGGCATAAGTTATATACAGCACGAGCAAAAAGCTAAGTCAAAATATTTTATTTTTTCGACTAAATCTCAGTATTATTGGAAAATGTGATAGTGAAGACGAAAAAAAATTATGATCAAAAATCACGTTCACTCGTGTTAAGTTTATTACGACTCACTTACCAGTGGCAACAGTTTGTTCTACGATAAAGCGAATGTGTTTTTTGGACGGGTTTGACAATAAAAGCAGGAAAGAAATCGGTTTGTTGGCAAATATGATATAGCGTAATCTAAGCCACTTTATACTTTCGTGTAAGAACATACCAGTTTGCAGGAATTCCTTTAAGTAGTTAAGTCTTTCATTATCATTTGTTATGGTAGAAAGGATAGAAAGGATATTCAACATGTCTTTAAGATTTACAGTGAAAAATTTACGTAGTCCAGCTTTTTCTTTTTGAGTGAAATCTTTTCACTGAAAATCGTACCGAGGTGAGAAATCTCTTGAGAAAGCACTAATAAATCTGTAGAAGCTGCAGAAGTTGACAGTCCGCAAAAAGAGAATTTTTTTTTGCGGAAGTTAGGAAATTGGTACAATATATATAAAAATCAAATGTTGTGTCCGTTGAGCATCAAAGCATTCAGCATGTGAAGAGCCAGACTTTTGCTGAGTTTACCCCCATCGGTCCGAAAAAAAATTTTACAACATTTACACATATAAATAAGTTTATTTTTTTTTAAAAAAAATATTTAAAAATGACAATTTACATATTAATTATAATAATGCGCAAAAAAGCTAAGTTTTATTATAGAAAAAATTGTGCTTGATTTTAAGAAAAATGAAAAATTTTAATATTGAACCCAGCCTCTGCTTCAATAATTTTCCATACTTATTTTCTTCCAAATCATTATCATCAAAAAAAAATACAATTACGAGAAATATACTTCCTATTAGCTGTTAGAGCAATAAAAAATATTACTGTAAATCGTAATATTATAATTGTTGTGGTAAGCATCCTATGTAATTCTTATCTAAATAAACAAAAATATATTGAATTTGTTAATAAAGTATATAAATTAATAATACAAATAGTTCTTAATGTTCACCTTAATTAACAAATAAAGTATTATGCAAATGATCTTTGAATGTCTGGGGCAATGTTCATCTTCGTTTGTAAAGTATAACATTTTTTCAATTGGCTTGAAGTTTTTTTCAATATTTCATACCCATTTGAAGTTTCCTTTATTCTGTTGGTCTTTAAGAATCTCAAGCGTCTCTTCTACCAGATGGTTATATAACTAACTCCTCTAGAATTTGGTATAATATGAGTAGTAGATATCCTAAAATCACTTATTGGTGATGTTAAAGCATTAAGGAAAGGGTATTGGTGGTGGTGGCAAACTTGATCAAAAAATTCAACTGTCACTTCTCCCTTTTGATATGTAAGATGTTTCAAATAAAAAATCTGCTTGTTAAAAAAGCTGGACATCCGCAAACCCAATTAATAATATCAGTTGAATACATATCATTGTTAAGTGAACGTGTTGAAGATTTTTCCACTCTTTCTTGAAAGCCTTTCTCTATTCTGATTTTTCTCTTTTCATTGAAAAATTTGTTCAAATATTCTTTGCAAATGTGAAATTACTTCTCCATTATAATAAATACACATGGTTGGAAAAACATGTACAAAAAATCAATGCGCCTCCACAAACATATTTTCTTTAATATTGCATTTTACTTTCACAACCCAAAGCAATCGTAAAGAATTTTGCTTTCAAAGGTTATACGTATTAGTTATATTCTGGCTTATTAGGGATAAGTAAAATTTTACTAGGATCAGATAAATGATTGGCCAATAGGCCAATCATTTCTGATTTTAAAGTAAAATTTAAGCCTTGATTTATCACATACCATTTACACAAAATATACTTTATTATACTCTATTTATAGTATATCATGTTTTTATCAATGAGCATTTATATTGTTATTATTATTAAAGAAAATCTTTCTCATTTAGAATTTCTGAAATACATGGATTTTCAAAAACATCATCGGAATCATATGAACGTCCTTCTATAGAAACACTACAAAAATATGTCACTACAACAAAACCTCAAAATACTAAGAAAAATACCAGGTTTGAGGAATTTGTAAATGATATGTAACCAGATATAGATTTGTTGTCTCTTTATGACAAAAGAGTTATTGCATTATTGCTATGTGAGTTTATTGTAATCAACATTACAAAAGAATAATTTTTAAAAATTATTATTATACTAGTAGTATAGATAGTAAAATAATTAAAATAGTTAATAAATTTTACTGCAAAATTTCCTAGGAGCATATAAATAAATATATATAAAATATACTATCCAGTAAATATAAATAAACGTGTAAATGGTGTCGATCGGGGGATAAATTTCTTTTACAGCTATTGTCATTAGTATTTGGAATAAGTGGGTGTTGGTGTAAATGTTTTTTCATTTTTTCCCATACTAGTGAGCGTTCTTTTGGGCAAAAGACAACTTTTCCTTCAGTTAAAGTTGGTTGAAATGATGAGTCAATAAAAGAAAATTGTTGATGTGCTGCTGTACCATTATAATTGACCTTCTGAATTTTTTTATTTGCTAATCTCATTTCTACAGCTCTCTTATCATGAACAAAACAAGCAGATATTTGCACAAAATCTTTGTTAAAAAAAAGTCTGGTTCAAGACTGCGCATTTTTAGTTGTAAAAAAATAATTTCAGTTTGTATATACAGTATATATATATAGCGTTATCACAATTTTCTAAAATCAGGGATCCAAAATGTTAATTCTGGTCAAATAAAAATAAATAGAAATTTTTGGTTAGATCGAAAGTTAGTACGTGAATGTTACGCCATTCACATGACTAATGCGTCATAAATTTTCATTATTTAGCGCCGATCCTCTCTAGCTATACGTAAAAGGTCAGGTCGGAGTTTTGCAAAAATAACAACGTAGATCTTTTTCTTTTTGGGCTTATTTATTATACACTAAATTTTCTAATTTTAGATTATTAAAATATTAGCTTTTTTTATCTAACAAAAAAAAAAATAAATAATCTTTAGTTAATGAGAAATCATATTTAAACGTACAGTATTTCTTATCCATCCTATTTTAAATATTTAATTATGAATCGTCTCAATCTTACATTGATCGTGATCATAATTTTCGTTACCTTCTCGTTGCCATGTCAAACTTTTAATACAACTTCATTTAAGGAAAATAATCCTATTGACAGTGTATCTTCTAGAGGGATTAATTCTGACGGAGTAATGTTATTCACGGTGCAATTTCAAAATGATTATCCAAATATTACAAATTTTCGTTTGATTTATCCTAATGGATCTATTATTCTCATTAATCATGTTGAAGTTCCATGTGATTCATGTACTTATTCTCCATGCTTAATAAAACAGAATTATATATTAATTAATTATGAAGGTTCCAACCAAAATTTGTTAGGAATGATAATAGATTTGACGGGAAACATAATTTCTAAAAATATCTCATTTGGTGAATATGACCAATATTCAACAGATCAAAATAATGATGATGTATTTCTTGTTGCAAGATCTATACGTAATAAAAATAGAAAATTAAAATCAAATCAAATTTTACTTGATGAATATATTTTCAATAATTATGGGCAAATTGGACGTAAAATAAGTAAAAATTTAATTTTCAACAAGAACCATGGAATAAAAATTACCAAACTTAGAGTATTTTTATTAACTGATGCACGAAAAATTATATTTGGAAATGATAAAAATGATTTTTCATTAATTATTCATGCTAAATCTCAGAACAAAACTCTACACCAACAACCCTTAGAGTTAGGTAACATAGCTCAAATATTTGAAATTAAATGTATTTCTATTCAAAAGGAGTCTATTATTGATCATTATTGCTTATATTTAAATTCTACTTATGAAACACTGAAATTGCTTCATATAAGCAATTTAACTTTAAATAACACATTCATTGCAACTTCAACTGAATTACTTCCATCTATTGGATTTGATATTAATATGTTTCATATTCATACTATGCCTGATGTTGGATTTTTAGTTGAATCTTTGTTAAAATTACAAACAAAATATTTCATATTTAATGTTGCTGAAATTGATTATTTTGATCAAACTAATGCTTTTGGAGAAGTGTTAACGGATAATAATTTTACTAATAATAGCTTGTATGGTAATAACATTTTCTTGTTTCCAAATAATATAATCGTTCGAATCATACGAGATCGACGTTTGTTTACATTTCAACAAATGGATTTATCTTCAATAATACCTAAAAGTATGTATGTTTCATATTTGTTCGGTTTATATTATTTTACTTATTTGTTATTTATAATTTTTTTCAGATAATCCATACAATAATACTCATATTAAGCAAGTATATCCATCGATGAATGATCTAATTTATATTGGAACGAACGAAATGAACATAACATTTCTTAATCAAATTGATCCAACCACCGCTGTTAATATTTCGATTTATCTAATTCACGATAACGATTATTATTTACGTCAAAAATTTTTATGTACAAATCCATATTGTATAATAAGTGATGATTTTTATTCACTTAAAATTAATTTATTATCGAATCCTTTTAACATACCTAATGCTTCATATTATGTTGAAATTGATGATGACTTTGTTGAATACAAATATGAACATATTAAAGTTCCAGGTATTAAACCAGGAAATTGGATCATAAATACATTACCTGGTAATTATAGTCAAGATACAAATAACCAAGATTCTGGTAAGTAATAATATGTACTTTTTTTCAATTTATTATCAATGTCAATTCATCATTAATTAAAATGTTTAAATTATACAAACTACGATATTAGATTATATTCTTGGTAAATTACGTTTAAATTCAGATGGTACTGAACAATATAACTTATTGGATGTAAACGGACAAAATGATTTTTTTGAACAAATGACATCTGAACTTTCAAAAAGCATTCCAGTTGATATTTCAAGAATTCATAAAATCAAAAATATTTATGAATATGACATGATTGAAAATTCCAAATTACTCTCAATTATATTTAAAATTGACTCTCCAAAAGAAAATTGTTTTAATAAAAATAGTTCAAATGCAGTTATTGATGATTTAAATACTTTAATCCAAATAAATAGCGATATTACNACATCTCTTGATATCAATAATTATACGAAATATATTGATAAGGAATATAGATTCCAAAAAACATGTGAGTAAACACATTCAGTTTATATAAATGTTAATTAATATAAATATTATAAATATTTATTATATATGTTATATATTCTTTTAAAGTCGACCTATGGGGAGCAATTAAAATCAGTTTGCAAAATTTTGTATTGGATTCTGAAAAGTTAATTATTATGATAATTGGGTTTATTTTAATTATCATCCTGTATCTTTTTGGGAGATATAAAAATAAAAAGGTAAGAATTATATTATTTGAATATACTAAGATTTGCTTAAAAAAAAATTTTTTTTTAAAATACTTATTATATTTTAGGGATCCAATATAATTGTATTTAAGGTTGCATTAATTATTATTGATCNTATAAATGATATCAGATTTGTCATTACATATAAAGATTACTTACAAGGTCTTTACGTTCCAAGGTGAATTAAAATTATTTTGTTAATTATTTTNATTTTTTATTTAAAATAATAAACTAACTCGTATTGTATTACCTTCATATTATTATGATAGTGTTATATTTTTAACATTTCCTCTTATTATGAATATTTTTTTGGCTTTTATAATATTAANATCCGAAACACAAAATCTTGAATTTAATAAATGGTTTAAAGATCATTTAAAACCAATTGCTATTATAACAGTTTTTAGTTCAGGAGACGTTGAATTACTTCATATATTCGATTCAAATTACGGTGGATTCAAAATATTTTCTGCGCCATTTTCTTCATTAGCTTTAAAATTAATATTCTGGGGTGGATTTTTAAATACTATCGTGGAAGATTTGCCCCAATTAATAATTCAGGTAATTATTGAAATAGCAGACACATATTTATATAAATTCTATTATTTTATTAATTAAATTTTATTTTTAATTTAAATAGATTTTATTCGCTGTATATTATCCTAATTCATATAACATTACTGCTTTTTTTACATTAATTACCAGTATTCTTGTTTTATTAGTTAGTATAATTGAATATAGTTATCATTTATTTATAAACAATAAGAATCGAAATCAAGTTGAAATTAAACCCGATTATGAATCAATTGATATAGTAGAAGTAGGTAAATAGGCTTAATAGATTTAACATGATTAAATTTGTAATGTAAATGTATATTTACGGTATATGTATTTTTAAACAAAAATGAATTTATATATAAAAAATGAAAATGTATTATTATTTAAAAGAAGATTAAAAATTATATTATTATATTATAATAATTTTTTGTTCGCTGGTTCGTCGATGAATTGATGATTCATAAATAAATAAAAATTATTAATGCGCAGTAATTAACTAACATATACAGAATTTATGTAACGGAAAAAAAAATTCAGCAAAATATATTGAACCGCAGATTTGTGTATTTAGTTCATATATACAAATAATAAAATATGCTGATCAAAACCCCCCGGGTAGTTAATAAAATATTACTGCCTCAGATGTCAATCTGCGTCAGATGCCGATCGACACCTGACGCGCGTCATTAGTATCGCACAATAAATTTTTTTTTTATTAACGAAATTTCCTTTTATATTGTAAACTTGTAGTGACAATAAATTACGCATATTTTGAAAATTTTATGCATATTTGAGAGAGTCAGATATCAAATTAAATAGGAACAATGGAAAGAAATAAATTATGTAGAATAATTTAACGAATCATAGAACAATACAGTATATATTCGATAATAATCTGCAGCTTATCATGGAATGTAAATTTTCCATCTAATTTTAGAACTTTTATTTAAGGGATTAAATAGTCAAAAATAGAAAACGATATTAAAAGAACGCAAAGTGAAACGTTAATAAATAGGATAAAAAAAATACAAACGGAAATCGTTAAACAAAAATGGACAGATTTAATGATAGAAATGGACCAAATGATAGAAAACATTTGAAACACGGAGGAGAATATAAGGGATTTTATTTTATATAATCCATTGTTTAAAGGAAAACTGAGTATTACACAACTTTCGAACTATACATAAAAAAGTCAAGTCTCCGAAGTTTACCAAAAATAAGTATGTAGATCTTTTTCTTTTGGGCCTAGATAATTTAGCAATCTAGCTTTTTTTATCTAACAATATGAGCAATTAAAAGTGCTTTTTAAGTTTGATGTATGAAGAAACGGGTTTTTTATTTGCAAAGTATTTAAATGTATTAATTCACTTGTATATTGAAAAAAAATCACACTCACATACAAAACGTCTCTTTTTAAATATTTAATCATGAATCATCTCAATTTTATATCAATCATGCTCATAATTTTTTTTACCTTCTCGACGTCATGTTCGTCAATTCAATCTTACAATATAACTTCTTATAAAGAAACTAATTTTACTTCTTCTACAGCAAACATAAATCCCCCTAGTCCTGATGGAATAATGTTAATCATGGTGCAATTTCAAAATGATCATCCAAATATTACAAATTTTCGTTTAATTTATCCTAATGGAACTGTTATTCTCATTGATCATGTTGAAGTTCCATGTGATTCATGTGATTATAATCCAAGTCTAATAAAACAGAATTATATATTAATTAATTATGAAGGTCCTAACCAAAATTTGTTAGGAATGATAATAGATTTGACGGGAAAAATAATTTCTACAAATATCTCATTTGGTGAATATGACCAATATTCAACAGACTATAATAATGATGATGTATTTCTTGTTGCAAGATGTATATATGATAAAAATGGTAAATCAAATCAAATTTTACTTGATGAATATATTTTCACTAACGATGGGCAAATTGGAGGTATATTAAATAAAAATATAATTTTCAGCAAGACCGATGGAATAGAAATTAGCGAACTTATAGTATTTTTATTAACTGATGCACGAAAAATTATGTTTGGTAATGATACCGATGATTTTTTTTTAATTATTTATGCTGAATCACAGAATCAAACACAATATCAACAACCCTCAACATTACCAGGTCAAATATCTCAACTTAATGAAACTGAATGTATTTCTATTAAAAGAGAATCTAATATTGATTACTATTGCTTATATTTAAACTCTGATTATGATACACTACATTTGCTTCATATATACAATTTAACTCAGAATAACACGTTTATTGTAAATTCAACTGATTTACTTCCATCTATCGGTTTTGCCAGTGATTTATTTTCTATTAATGTTATGCCTGGTGTTGGCTTTTTAGTTGAATCAATGTTAAAATTACAAACAAAATATTTCATATTTAATGTTGCTGAAATTGATTATTTTGATCAAACTAATGCTTTTGGAGAATTATTGATGGATAATATTAGTGATAATTCCTTGTATGGTGATAACATTTTCTTACTTCCTAACAATATAATCATTCGAACAATAGAAGATGTTGAAGATGCTGATTATTTTACTTTTCAGCTAATGAATTTATCTTCATTAATACCTAAAAGTATGTTTGATCATTTATCATTGCATATTTATATTTTTTATTTATTAAAATAATATCATTATTTTTTTCAGATAATCCATACCATAATACTCATATTAAGCAAGTATATCCATCAATGAGCGATCCAATTTATATTGTTACAAACGAAATGAACATAACATTTCTTAATCAAATT